>PVLC010006097.1:0-16545 GCA_004027655.1 Graphiurus murinus | reverse complement strand
ATTTTTTATTTTGAGACAAGATCTTACTGCATTTTTCAGGCTGGTTTCGAGCTTGTGGTATTCCTGCCTTAGCCTCCTGAGTTGCTGGGATTACACACATGTATGGTGGCAGCCATTGGGGTTTGCTGCAAGTGTGGTAGGAAGCCAGAGCATTTTAAAAATATAAATAAGACATTTTAATATAATTAAAATAACCTGAAAACTTAGATGGAGGCCTAACTATTGATAATATTTTGTTATATTTCCTTTCAGTTTTTTCTTATGTATATAAACCAAGTAGATATGTTTTTAATGTTTTATTCTTTCAGACCAATGATCATACTACACAGGGATTTGTATCTCAGTTTTATAAGTTTTTATTTTCATATAATTTCAAACATTTCCCATAGAAAAGTTACAGCATAGTTCAAAAAGCCCTCAGTTACCCTGATCCAATACATTTTGCCTAATCTATTTTATCTTTCTACCTATTTATCTATGTAGACATATTACCTTGTATGAACCATTTGAGAGTAAGCTGGAGGCATACATATGTATTTCCTTAGAACAAGGGTTCTCTTATATAACCATAGCAGAACTGTCAAAATCTGAAAACTTAATATTAATGTATTAATGCAATTCATAGTCCTTAATCCATATTCAAATTTTATCAATTGTCCTATCAATTTCCTTTATAGATTGCTTTTTTTTTCCTTTTCCTAAGATAAAGTTTTAGGATCACCTGATCCATTTAATTCTCACATTTTCAATCTCCTTTAGTTAGAAACAGTTCCTTGCCTATTTTTTGCATTTCTTGACCTTGACATCAAAATGAAGAGTAAAGCCAGCTACTTGTACAGTGTCCTTCAATTTGCATCTGTCTGATTAGATTCAAGTTTTGCCTTCTTGGCAGGAACACCACCAACATAATGCTGTTTCCTTCTCAACGCATCTCATCAGGAGAAAAATGTTTTGTTTGTTTGTTTGTTTGTTTGTTTGTTTGTTTGTTTGTTTTTAACTTTGATTACTTGACTGCAATGGAGTCTGCCAGTTTCCCCACACTAACATCACTCTGACTCCCTTTATAATTAATAAGTGATGTATGGGAAGACACTTTGAGACTACTTCAGTATCCTGTTCCTCATTAAATCTTTCCCTTATAGTTTTAGCATCAAGTAATGCCTTTCTATCTCTATCATTCAGTCTGTATTTGTTGGTTGACATCCTACTGAAAGAATGCTCCTCCTTTCTCATTTTTGTTTGTTTCCTTATGTAGTCATTTATTGATATTATTAGTGTGTCCTTATAGATTTTAATTTTATTTAAGGGCTTATAAGCCTTCATTATCATTATTTGGATGCACAAAATTTCCCATATTCAGCCAGTAGGAGCTCTTCAAGTTGTCCTTAGTGTTCATTTGATATGCTCCATCTATGCCTTAAGAAATCCTTCACTTGCCAGTATCAAATGACCCAGGTTCACCTTGTGCTTCCCTGACCTGGCTCTGGAATCAGCTATTTCCAGTAAGCTTTGGTTTCTTTCATTGGAGAACAGGATTTAGAAAACAAGTTCTGAGTGCTAGGTGTGAAACCAAGGAAAAATCTGAATAAAATTTCCACCTTCATTTTGGTTAGTTGTGGGTGGGGGGCGGTGCAGTTCCAGGGCAGTTCTACCTCTGAGCTATACCCCCAGCCATAATTTTTATTTTTTATTTTTTTATTTTTTGCGGTACTGGGGATTGAACCCAGGGGCATTCTACCTCCGAGCTATACCCCCAGCCCTATTTTTTATTCTTTATTTTGAAACCGAGTCTCACCAAGTTGCGGAGTGCCTCACTAGGTAGCTGAGGCTGGCCGAGAACCCGGATCCTCCGGTCTCAGCCTCCCGAATGCTGGGATTACAAGCGTGCGCCACCACGCCCGGCTCATAATTTTTATTTTGAAATATCATCTCACAAAGTTGCTGAAGGCCTTGCTATGTTGCTGAGACTGGCCTCGAGTCTAAGATCTTCCTGCCTCATCCTCCCGAGTACTGGGATTACAAGGGTGTGCCACCACACCTAGCTAGTTACTTGTTTTTAATTGACTTTAAAAGTCACTAATTTTGGAGGTTATACAGCTGAGCAATATATTAATCTCCCACTAGCTTTTCTGTAGATGACACCTTTGATAATGGTCATACTTTTCAGGCCTTCTGGAAATTCTTAGGGTAGGCAGGGTCTTACATGTACCCACAAAGCCATCCTAGACATTTGCCTTGTGCGGTTAACTCAGCTAGGAATCTTCAGCTGAGGGTCAGTATGTGCAGGACTTCCTCTGAGATAATTGTCTGCTTCCTAAACTGCAGCTGTCCTGTGTTTCTGAAAACAGATGGAGCCCATTCCCATCACTATCACCTCCGCTGTGTCTTCAGAACCAGTCTCTGGCAGTGTATCCCAACCAAGGATGCTTTTGTGAAGTAAAGAAGGGAAATATGACATCTTCCTATAATAAGCTTAGTTAGAAGTTGTCCCACCTGTGGTTACCAAAATATTACAGAATTAACTGAAAGAAGACTTCTGGGTTGATCATGTATTTTACTCATGGTCCAAAGGTAGATTAGTTACCATACAGATTCTCTTCAGCTTACAATGGGGTTGTGTTTTAATAAACTCATCATTGATTGAAAAATATCATGTGAAAAATGCACTTTGTCAACCTAAATAGCAAATGGAAAAAGAGTCTCCAAAGATTGATAAGTTGACTTGGGACTAGCAAAACATTGCAATGGGGATAAGGGTGAAACAGTAAACTATGGGCATATTCAGGAGGTTGAGTCAAGAAAAAGTTTTTAAAGGCAAATTGAGGACAATTACATAAGTGGTTTTGAATCAATTATCCTTGGCTACAAGTATCAATCACATTGACATTGTCCAAGTTTGGACAGGCAGTTGGGCAGACACTTTTGCAGAAATGTTTTCTACAGAAGGTTGCAACAGTCTTTGTATAAAGTAATTGTACTGACAGAATCTTTTGTGATAGTTCTTGTTATCAGGCATATATGCATGAGATTCCCTCCATTATGACCTTCAGCCATTATTAATCTTTTTAGTTAGGGATTTATACAAGTGAGTTCATTTCTAACAGTTCTCACATTTCACCTAACCTACTGAATACTGTAGCTTAACCTAGCCTACCTTAAACAAACACTTACATTAGCTATATGTCAGCAAATTTTTTTAAAGTCTATTTTATAATAAAGGGTTTGATATATCATATAATTTATTGAATACCACAGAATGGCTGCTTTTGCACCATCATAAAGTTAAAAAATTGCAAGTTGAACCATCTCAAGCCATAAGTATGTACTAGTTTCCTATTGTTGTTATAACAAATAAACACAAACTTAGTGACTTACAACAACACAAATTTATTATAATACTGTTCTGAATGTCAGAGGTTCGAAGTAGGTCTCAGAGCTCAAGTCAAGAAGTCAACAGGGCTTTCCTTTCTGGAGATTGTAGGGAGAACCTGCTTGTCTACTTCTTCCACCTTCTAGATGCTGTCGCATTCATTGGCTCAGGACTCCTTTCTCCATCTTCAAATACTCACTCCAGCGTCTGCTTCTGTTATCACAACTCTTCTCTCTGATGTAGACTTTTATGCCTCTCCTTTACAAGGACCCTTGTGATTTCTTTGGGTTTCCCTTGGATAATCCTCCTAAATCAATGTTCTTATTTTAGTCACACCTGCCAAGCCCCTTTTGCCATGCAAAGTAACATCCACAAGTGCTGGGGATTGATATGCAGACATCTTTGGAAGGTCATTGTTCTGTCTGCTGCATGCTGAACTTAGAATCATCCTTGTCCCCTCTGCTAGCTCACTTGGCCTCCCCAGAATAAACTCTCTCTCTAGAGCCTTCATGCTCCCTGCAACCTCATCTTCAACTGGTCCTTCTCAAGCCCTCACCATGCCTGATTTACCAGAAATATTCTGTTGAACACAGAAAGTGAAACAGCTTATGTGACCAGTCAAATCTCTACACATTTTACTAAGATTCTCTTAAAGTTTCTCTTGAACTCAGATTTGATGGAATGCAGGAGAGTCCTTAGCTCTCAAATAACAGGAAAACAACTTTTATTTTCCAAACACTTTCTAATTTACCATTGATGCTCACAAAAACCTCATTAAACAGAAAGAGCAAGAATTTTATTCCTATTTTATGATTAAGGAAACTGAGAACCTGAAACATTGTCCTGATCAAGGTTTGTTAGCAACCCATTCTTTCACATGAGAAAGAAATCAAAGAAAAAAAAAAAGAGACCCTCCCTTAAAAAAAGTGTCAAATTATGGACACACAAAATAAATGACAGATTGTGTATATTAATTATAAACTATAATATAATAAGCATATGAGTGTGCTTGTACTAGCATTGTATGTGTATTATAGTTAGGATAACCCTAAGATAAAGTTAGAAAAATGTGACCTCAGGGTCCTCTCGCATCCCCTAATTTGTCCTTCTTCCTCCTCCTAGTCCCCCAACCTTTCTCCGTCCTAGCATCTTGCCCTAATCTGGCCTTACAGCTATTGAGAATGCTTCTAGAACAGCTATGTCAACTATACTATTATATGGGTCACATATGTAATTTTAAATTTTTCAGTCTCATTTTTTATGCTTTAATTGTTGCAATGTAATTATACATCATAGTGAGATTCAAAGTGACACAAACATACATGCATACATCACTTGGTGTATTTCTCTCCGCAGACCTACCTCCCCTACTTGCCTTTCCTCCCCACATATGTCAGTGAGATTGGTAGTGAAACCTTCTTGTACGGACACAATCTTACTTGAACTGATCTCGTCTTCAGTCCTCGTTTTTCCCTATCCCCATCTCCTTCCCCCAAACCCTTCCACTATTCTATTGTTTTTCTGTTCTCATTTGTCAGTCTCACATCTTAAAAAGTAGAAAGAAACAGGTAAAATTTTAATAATATATCTTGCTTAATCCAATATAACAAAAAATATTATCAATTTTACATGTAATCAATATTAAAAACACTAATAAAATATTTCCATTTTCCTTTCATTCTAAGCCTTCCTCCAAATTTCAGTGTATATTTTCAATTAAAGGCACATGTTAATTTCAAATGCTCTATAGCCACATGTGGCAAACAGACACCGTATTGGTTATTGCAATTCAGAAACCCACAGTACTCCAATTATCTCTGTGATATCAGAGAAAGAAGTGCTGACTTCTCTCATTTTCCAAGTTAAAACTTTAGTTTTCTTTTGTCATAGGCATCTATTAGCAGTTCCAACAAAAGAGTTTATATGATAAATGTGTGCATGTTTATAATGTTTGCATAAAGGAATCTATGTTCTTGTCCATTCGATTGCTTTCTCTTGGCTGGAGAAGTTTCCTGAATTTTGAGAGGCAGAATCTATAGAACGAGTAGAGATATAGAACTAAAAAGCAGGGAAAGAATTTAACAGGGTACCTAGTTGAATTACATAGGAACTGGGATAAAGCGGGAAAGAGAAGATAGAAGAAGATGGACCTTGAGGGCATTATACTAAGTATTGTAATCCAGTCACAGAAGGACAAATGCTTTATGGTCTCACTTATATGACGTATCTAAAGCAGCCCAATTCAAAGAGCCAGAGAATACAGTGGTGGTTGCCAGGGGATGGGGGTGGGGAGGTAATGGGAAGCTACTATTTAATATGTATGAGGTTTTGGTCATGCAGAATGAAAAAGTTGCAGAGATATCCTGTATAGAATTATGTTTTGAGTTAACAATAATATAATGTAAACTTAAATATTTAAGAGGATGGATGTCATGTTACACATTGTTTGTTTTTAGGTAAAGAGGAGGAGGAGGAGGAGGAGAAGGAAAAAGCAATAGCACTGCTTGGGCTAAAAGAGTAGGTTGTGAGTTTGGCATTGAGAAACACCAGAGCAGTTTCAAGGTCTTAGAGAAATGAGAGATGAGGGAAGAGATTTTGAGAAGTACGGTTCTGGGCTGGAAAGTAGAGCCCCTTCAATACTCTGTAAGAGACTTGAATTTAAAAATCAAATTCACTTTCATAACTGTGGGAGAACTCTTGTTTCTTCTATAAATATGACTGTAGATAAAATAAGCTGCATGAACTTCAGAGATTTACTAGGTTGCATATATTGTGTCTTATCTAGAATTAGCATGGTATAATATGGTAACATACAGGCTCTAAGTCAGGTGGTCCAGACTATAAATGTCTCTGCTTCTTACTAAGCCTTTGATTTGGGCAAGTACTTGAGACTCTGTTTCTTCAACTATAATCAGGAGTCATAATATCTACCACACAGGCTGTTAGAAGTACTTACTACAAATGAGATTCCTATGTGTGATAGCACCTATGGAGAGCTGACACATAGTATCTACATTAATAATTATGCTTCCTTTAAGAATGAACCTACACCAGGAAGCCTATTGGGGTTGCAAGATTCCAAAGTTCAGAGATTATTCTAGAATGATCCTGAATCCTAGAATGATTCTGAATGGTCCTTAGTCCTTAAGAAAAAGGACTATATTAAACTGCTTTCCAAAACTGGAAGCAAGAGATGGCTCAAATACTCCAAATTTCAGTCTCACCCTGCAGTTCAAATCCATAAAGCTTTTTAAGTTTAAAAGTTCCTCTGTACAAATTAAAATTCCAGTGAGTTACTATTTATTCACTCAATCAGATTGGCAAAGATCAGGAAAACTAGTAACAGATTGTAACCAAGAGTGTGAAAAAACCCTACCTTCATAGATTGCTGAGGGTGGTGCAAAACAGCACAGCTCTGTGTAGGGTAATTTGACAAGCTCTATCAGAATTTTAAATGTACATATCCTTTTACCAACAAGTCTATTCCCAGTAATTTAGCTTGCAGATATACTCACACGTGTCAGATGACATATATAAAGATAGTTATTGCAGCATTGTTAATAATACCAGATGCTCATAAGCCAGATATATAACAGACAAAACAAAACTAATACTATATGGCATGTCCAGACAGTGGACTCTACATAACATTTAATAAGAATGAGGCAGCTCTATGTATACTAAGGTGGAAAGATCTCCAAAATATATTGCCTAAAGAAAGCCAAACTGCTGTGTATGAATACCATGCTAACATTAGTTTTTTGTTTGTTTGTTTGTTTTTAAGTGGGGAGGGCAGGAAATACCTGTGTATATGTTTTTAAATGCCTGGGTAATCTCTTAGAGAAAACAATATAGATAGGAAAACTAGGTAGATGGGAAACCAAGGTAGGGTATGGAGCACATACTTTATTTTTCACTCACTGTACTTTTTGACTTTTATACCCTGCACATTATTACGTATTAAAAATAGGATATCGTTCTTAATAAAAGAAAACACAATGTAAAACAGCATATAATTTCAAGTTAAAGGGCTGCTGGGTTTGGGCTGCTGGGTTCCAGATACTGTTTACTAACTGGATGACCTCAAAAAAGTGATTTTTCTTCTGAAGTTTCTATTTCTTTGGGGGAAATTTAGGGATGATACAATATTGTTGGGAGGACACTTGAGATACTGGATATGACATTGCTATATGTAATAAAAGATTCCCATATGTTTCTCTAAGCACAAAACTTAGAGAAAGCATTGGAAAATCCAATGCCGAACATATATCCAAGTCTAGGGGCCACGCATATGATAGTAGAAGGCTTACAAAGTTAGTCACAGAACACAGGTTCATACCTGGCTCTTGCTTAGGCTGTGTTACCTTAGGAAGTTAATTAACCTTTCTGGGCTCTAGTACCCTTCATCAGCATAAGTAGCAGATTGAGTATATAGTCTATTGTCTGCTGTAATCTATGAAGAACTTTATGATTTTGAAAGTGTACACAAGCTCCCCCACCCCTTAAGACCCAATTCTCAGAAGTTTCTCTTTGTTTCTTCATGCTCTATCTTTTTTAGATTAACTGTACAATAAAATTAGCTAAGAATGCATAATAACCCCCCTTCTTGAATAATCTCTAGTCCCAAATTACAAAAAAAGGTCGCACCTGGAAAGGTGTTAATAAAGTTATTTTCCATCACTTTTTCTCTCCACTTATTGACTCTATGAGGCGGCAGCCAAACAAACCTGTGTAGAGTTTGAATATCCTGGGATTCTTATTCCTGTCAATTAGTGTCACCCATAAAGAAGCCCCTGTACAAAACAGTTTTGGGGGAGGGGGGACCCAAGAAGGACAAATTGGAATGAAGGTACAAATAACAATGGTCCCTGAGATTCAGAACCCAGTATCTGAAATTCTGCTTTAACAAGCAGTAGGGGCAACTATGAGCCTTTTTTTTTTTTTTTTTCACTAGATGGAACTTTGCATTTCAATTCACCAGAACTTGATTCTGCCTAGAATCCTCAACAGCTGGACAACCTTATTAAATGCCATGGGTCAACCTCCCCTGCCTATTCTTGGTTAATGATCTAATCTTTAAAACTCTGGCTCTGAGTTGAGTGTGGTGGTGCACGCCTGTAATTCCAGCACTTGGGAGCCTAAGACAGGAGACTCACAGGTTTGAGACTAGCCCTAGCAACTTAGCAAGACTCTCACAACTCTCAGCAACTTAGGGAGACCCTGTTTCAAAATTTATTTTTTTTAAAAAAGGGCTGGGGATAGCTCAGAGGTAGAATGTCCCTGGATTCAATCCCCAGTACCAAAAGCAAAACAAAAACAGCAACAACAACAAAAAAGCCACTGGCTTTGAAATTTAATTAGTAAAGGCTACTGTGCCTTTAATATTACCTCATTCATTTACTTATTTAATATTTAATATCTAAATATATATTGATCCCTTACAAATTTACCATCTACATGTGTCCTTGTCCACAAAGAATTAGAGGTGTGAATAACATTCTCTACTCACCAAGAGTAAGACAGTGGTGGTATATATTTGGCCATGGGTTGGTCCATCTTGGGAAAACCATTGTCTGGGGCTATCAAAAAACCATGGTGAGTGAGAGGGATTAAAGAGAAGCCTGCAGCTTCTATACCTAAACTCAGGAGCTCAAATCATGTCCTCCAAGCAGCAGGTGCTTGCAATATCCATCCAGCTTGTACCTAAGAGGAAAAACCTTTCCCCATAGCACCTGAAAACCAAGCTCCAAATCATCATGTGCCTGGTAAGAAGTTGATGAGAAGAGGGAAGAGTATGATTGGCCAGGTTGACAGCTCAGAGCAAGCTAAGCCCCACCCAAAGAGTGTGGAAGAGTGGAACCAGAAACCTGTGTGCCACTGATAGACTGAATGAGGAGGAGGAGGTAGATGAAGAATACTGGGAAAGCAACCAGGCTGAGTCAGGTTGGTTGAATTAAAAGGGAGCTCTGGGCCTGGAAATTTATCTCAAAACCAAATAAGAAGGTCAGTGTGGCTCCATGATAGCTTTTAGCACCACACACTTTAAATCCAGTGGACAGTAGGGCCCAGAGCAAAGCTGTGGACTATTATAGGCAGCCGTGGGATGCACTGAGCCATCTTTCTCAAAGTTGACAAGTGCTCTCTCCTCTTTTGCTACAAACCCTGAGTCCTAACTACTATTTGCTATCACCTCAACTATTAATGGCTTCTCAAAAAATGTCCCTGCCCAGCATATCTGAAGGAAATGATACCTTTCAGTCTGTAAGTTGGCTATTATGATGTCAGTGAACCGGTCAGCAGAGGGTGGTGAGATTTTCAGAGGGAAAAGACATGCTCCAGGCTGCTCTGGCAGGGAATATAACAATGCCAAAAGGAAAAGTAGGATTGAAGTTGTTAAAAAGCCCCCTCACTGATTCTGTTCTACTTTGTGGAAGGGATTCTTCTCTCTCCCCTACACTGCAACTGGGAATCAGTATTGTTCTAAATACAAAATATTGCCCCTGTGGGTCATCCGGTGTGACATTACTCATCCATTCATGGTAATCAACAAGGCAGCTGCTCACTGCAGTCTAGATCTCAGTACTTCCAGCATGTCCCATGGGGACACTTGGAAATGGACTGTGAAATTTCTTAACGTTACACTCACTCTCTGACCCAGTAAGTCCACTTCTGGGCCTTAATTCTAAAAGGAATGGAAATAATCTGTCTGGACAGAGCTTTATAGACAGACATTTCCATTAAGGAATAACATATAATAATGAAAAAATGAAACATACAAAAGTCATAGGAAGGAAATAACAAGAGCCATTCTGAGCACATCCACGTATCTGACCCGCTGAACTCTCAGCACACCAGTGAAGCTGGCATTATTTTTCTTTTATATATTGAGTGTTTTATAGTTAGGAATTCAAGGCTCGTTGTAGTAAATACAGATTGTAGATTTATGCAGTGATTAGATATAATAATTATGAAGAGCTTGTACCAACAGAAAAATTAATAGCAATATTAATTAGAAAAATAAGTGGATGTTATACTATTATATAAAATATGTATTCAAATGGATTTAAAATATATTAAACTATTGCCAACAGCTGCCCAATGATGATTAATTACTTTTTTCTTTCTAATTATATCTTCTCTAAACTATATATAATTAGTGTGACTGAGTTCTTACCTTTATTTATTTATTTATTTATTTATTTATTTATTTATTTGTGGTGCTGAGGATAGAACCCAGGGTACCATAAATTCTAGACAAGTGCTTTACCAATAAGCTACACCCCCAGCCGTAATATGATGGATTTCTAATATTAGTAAAAAAAAAAAAATTGTTTAAAGTTATCTTCACATACACTATAAGGCAAAACTGGATATCCCTGAGTGAGTAGAGTTGTGAGTTTTGTTCTTTGTTTGTAGTGTCTTATTTTCCCATAATATTAATTGTTTTTGAGAAAAGGAAAAATGATACTAAAAGAAACCAATTTTTAAAAGAAAAAAAAAGGAAATACCACTTTGGACCATTCAAATCCAATAATTCACTCAAAGTATTTTGGTTTTCTCCTGTACTCCTTTGCTACCCAACTCTTTGAAACTTAAAATAATAACCCATTATCAGATTTTGCCTCAGAGAAAGTCATCGCTGGCAGTGTTGTAAGCCACAAACAGCAGGAAGTCACATTCACTGAGCCGTGCATTTGCAAAATGCATGAAGTCAGGAGTCCGTGTGAGCAATGTTCCTCTAAGAGAGAACAATGCACAGAACCCCTATCTGCAGAAGTGCTTTACCACTGCATCATAAATGTGGGCTGATGTCAGCGAGGACAAAAGACATCTTCAGGTACTTTGAAATAAAAATGTGCAACTTTCAGAAGTCTACACAAAGTGTTCAAAAAATCCCAGGAATAAGAATATTTCGTAAGATATCATCATTCCCAGTCAGTAAGATATAATTTCTATGCATAAGAAAGAGGGTAGACCTTGGAGTCACACAGCACTATCATTTATATGAGCAAGAAATAAGCAGATGAGAGAGAGAGAGAAAGAGGGAGAGAGGGAAGGAAAGAGAGAGAAAGGAGTAAGAGAAATCTCTTTTCTCCCTCCCCAATACAATTACCTTAACTCTAACCCTGGTCATCTCTCCCCTGAATTATTGACATGTCCACCTTGCTTGTCTCAATACTTCCACTCTTTCCTCTCTTTAACCTTTTCTTTATAGAAAAGCCAAAGTGATTATTTAAAACCATAAATAAGAACATTTCACTCCCTTTGTAACTCTTGAAAACTGTCCCATACCATGACAAATAATAGACTATCCTCTTCATAGTCTAGAAAATTCCACAGGATTAAAACTCCCTTCTCCCTACCCTCCAGTTACCTTGACCTGACCAACTTCCCTGCATCCACGCTGGAGTTCTTTGGGTTCCCTGAGTATACCAAACTTTTTCTCGTGCCAGAGCCTTCAAAACAGCTGTAGGCTCTGCCTGGAAGACCTCTGCCTTCTCTGTTCCTGGTTTCAGCTGAACGTACTTTGGCAGGCCTAGCTTACCATCCAGTCTAAGCAGCTCTCCTCCTCACACTGTCCCTAACACTGGCCCCAATCATTTTCTTATAGCACTTATCATAATTTACAATTGTGTTTTTACCTTTTTTTTACTTTATTGGGTCTGCTATCCAAAGTATAAGACTCAGATCTGTTTATTTACTACTGTCTTGCTTCCCAGTGTGACTCTGATATAATGACTGGCACCTAGTAGGTGCTAGACACAAAAACAAAAGCTTGTTGAATGAATGAATGAATGAATGAGCTCAATTCTAATCTCTTAGTTGCTGTAAGATCTTGGGGGAAATCTCTTAATTCCATGAGCTTATCTCCTGTAGAATGCGACTAAGAATATGTCCCCCCAACAGCTGTTGGGATTATATTAAATAATACTTACAGTATCAAGGTCTCATGTTATTGCTTAGTATACAGTTCCTTTTGCTATTGAAAAGTGGGCTACATTTGTGGGAGGCCAGATGGAAGCTCAAATCAACCATGGCCCCACCCCTACCACAAAACAAATCCAGGGCCCAATGCCCAAGTAGTCAACATTTTCTGGTTCTACATCTTGGTGACAAGCCATACTGGTTCATATCCATGCTTCATAATAAGATACTCATCATTCTAATATTTATGCACACTTACTCTATTTCAGTCACTAATCTGGCTGGTAGGGGTTAGAATATAAGTAAGGTACATTCTTTTAATGAGGTCACAAGTCAGTGAGGTGGCACCATAAAACAAACAAACAAAAACAAAAGGTCAGCATGATACATGGCATAAAGAAAGCTAGAAAGGATACTTTGGGAGCATCAAATCCTGCCTGAACATTTGAAAAGGCCTCTTGGAAGAGGAACTACTAAATTGCCCCTTTGGGGATAAATAGAAATTCCCCATAAGAATCACAGTTCTCTTCCTAGTGACTGAAATTGGGTGAACACTAGTATAGAGAGTGACACACAATACCTAGGAAGGTATGTGTATTGAAGACAGATCATGTTTTTAAAAGAATTACTCTTGAGTCAGGTGTTGCTAGAATAGGAGAAGGAGGAGCTGCACCGGGAAATAGTAACAATCCAGATCTGTACAGAAGGATTGGCAGCGGGAAAGGAAAGGGTGGAAATGGATTTGAGAATCACTTAAGAGACTGAACAAAAAAGATTTGTCTCTGAGTGCATTATGGTTGCTTCTTTGCTTCTTTTGCTAAATTGAGCTGCTTATATTCTGGGCCATGTCTTAATTGTCTTTGTCTCTCCTGTTATGGCAATGTGTCTAGCAGTGACACAGTGAATGCCAAGTAAATGTTTCCTGGGTGAATGGTGCAGTGTGAAGGAGAGGAAATTGTTGAGGATGGCTGCAGATTTTCTAGCTTTGGTCCTTGGATGGTTGATTCAACGAAGACTGTAATGGAAGAGGAAGAGCAGTTTGGGGTGGGCTTGAGTTAGTCTGGGGACATGTGGAATTTGAAATGCCTGCAGGACAATCTAGTAGCTCTTGGGTGTCTAGGCTTGGGCTCTAGAGAGAGGTATGGGCTAGAAAACAGGTTTTGGAATCATGGAAGAGATTGATTCTTAGGAGAATGGGTTGGAAAGATTAGACCTGCCATGCATAGAAGGAATGTGGGGATTCTCTTCATAGATTTCCCAATTCTCCCCCCAACACCCTTTTTACTATTATTTCCCTCTGCTCTTCTCTCTCTCCTTATCTAAATAGAAATTCAACCCTCCTTGGATGCCAGCAGATTCAAATTCCCAACAGAGATCTCATGGAAGCACCCCAGTTAATTCTGTAAGCCTTCTACAACTTCCTCTCCTTGCTCATAGTCCAATCGTTATAAAGTCTAGATATTGTAGAAGACTGACAACCATCCTTTCACCTTCCTCTCTACCCTTATCACTCCCAATTTTCCAGTTGATTGAGAAGCTCACAAAGGGTGACATAAGAAAAAGAACTTGGAGGTCCAGGGCTACAAGAGTAAAAATCATAACTTGTCCAAAAAGACAAAATATACATTCTAAAAATTCTTGCACAGAGGGAAGAAAACTGATGTTTAATGGCCACTTTAGAGCTGATGGCTCACTACTCTTCTCTCCCAGATAAATAAGAAATCAGCCTCTCACTTCAAACACGCTCAGAGATCTCAACTTTGATATAAAAAGATGAAATGATTTAACCTTGTCAATTATAGGTTTCCATGTGATTCTCCAGCTCATAAAAATAATATGACCTTACATTTAGTAGAGGCCATTTTATTTCATCAAAAAGCAGATAGCTTTAATAAATTCATTCCTCTGGACCTCAAATTATCCCTTGATGGCAAAGAGAAGGCGTAGATAGTAATCTCTAATTTTGTTGAACAAACCTAGCCACAGAATTATCACATAGTGGTCACAGTGGTCTAAGATTTCATATCAAGACAGTACAATATTAGTATCTCAAAACTCAAGCCAGAGGCTTGAGTTTGGGACTTTGCTAACTAGACCAGGCTACCTTTCAGTCTTCCAGTGTTCCTAAGCAACTGCCATCCCTAAAAAACAATCTTATAAGAGCTTTTTTATTTGAAAGAATAAATAAAAAAATATCTTTTAAGATTCTTAGGTTAGTAAACCATATCTGATTAGGAAACCAAGGCCTGGAAAGGTTAAGTGGCTTGCCTAAAGTCATACAAATAATGAGGAGCAAAGCTAAGAATAAGCCTAGAACTTTTAATTCGCCTGGCAAAAAATATGACTTCTGCTATTTTTATGAAAATAACAATAATGTTTAACATTCATTAGTCTAAAGTGTCAAACACTGCTATGAACATTTTTGTGCATTAGTTGATTTAATCCTATGATTATATTCATTTTACCTACAGATACTCAGTATCAGAGAAGGTGAATAATTTGCTTAAAAGACACATAGCTAATTGAATAAAGAGCCAGAATTTGATTTGGGGTTTGTGTGATTAAGTTCAAGTTCTTTGCCACTATACAGTGCTGCCCACAATGTTACAAATTTCAGAATTTTATCGTGCTCCTCAATTCCCTCCATATATCTGATACATAACAACCCAGCCTTTGCATAGATAGCAAATGACAGATTTACTAATAAGGCAGCCCATCTTATTTTAGGGTGGCTGGACTCATTTCCCTGGACCTTCTACTTATAGGTACAGGTTCTGGAGAACAGTGGAGCTGTGTCCTCCCAGAGGACTTTAGAAAGAGCAGGGACAACATCTGGAAACTAGGGGGACAGCCAGTTCCATTTATGTGGTCAATATGCAATCAGCTATAACTCTTCTAGTTTTGTTCATCCCTGATCTCATGGAGGTATTAATCCATCAACAATTCAAAGAAGATTCTCCAATGTGTAAAGATAACTCTGAAATTCCTTGGGACCAAGAAGTAAATATCAGCCATCTCCTGTGCTGTAAACAAGTCACCAACCCCATATGAAGATCCAGGGGCCCATGGAAGCTGTGGGCAGTAAGTGTCTCTAACAGCTTTCCAGCTGCTTCCTGAGAACAACATCTGGCTCCCAACACCAACATCTCCCAGATTCACCAATCAGTGGTGAGTATTGTTTGAAAGACATCTGGCTTAGTTTGAAAGTTAACTGAAACCTGCTGATGGGAGTAGGGAAACTGATGGCTCATAATCGCAAGATCCAAACTGAACCCCCACATTTTATTTTCTTTTGTCTCAGACTTTCTTTAGAGCCGTTAATGCACCCCTGATGGGGCTTAGAGCAATGCTCAGAGTGTGTATAAGTGAGTAATGGCGCACAGCAGGCCAGATAACACAGGGATTGGGAATTAAAGTTAGTCTTTTCCAGCCGGAGTTTGAGAGACTTTGAAGGGTTTTGTTTAAAATAGAATAATTTCTAGTGTGTTAAAGCTAAGTGGATCCTTCATGAGGTACAGAATTTCTCTTTGAAGATAACAGAAAAACTTTGGACATTCTAGCGATGGTTGTAAAACACTGTGAATATAATAAATGCCATGGATGTGTACCCTTAAAACATTGCAATAACAAAATTTACGTAAATATATTATCTATACATATACATGTTATTATATATATAGATAACATATGTATATAAATAACACGTATGTATGTCTATATGTTATATATAACCACAGCTTTAAAAAATGTAATATAAGCCGGGTGTTGTGGCACTCGCTTATAATCTCAGTACTTGGGAGGCTGAGGCAGGAGATTCACAGTTTTATGGCCAGCCTCAGATATTTAGTAAGACCCTGTTTCAAATTTATTTAAAAAAGGGGGGCCCTGGGGGTGTAGCTCAGAGTTAGAATGCCTCTGGGTTCATTCCCCAGTACCACACACACACAGAAAGTAATACATTTATATATATTAAGTGGGTCAATTCTATGGCATGTGAACTATCTCATTAAATATACTTTTAAAAATCCTATGTAGGCCGGGCGTGGTGGCACACGCTTGTAATCCCAGCATTCGGGAGGCTGAGACCGGAGGATCCGGGTTCACGGCCAGCCTCAGCTACCTAGTGAGGCACTCCGCAACTTAGTGAGACCCGGTTTCAAAATAAAGAATAAAAAATAGGGCTGGGGGTGTAGCTCGGAGGTAGAATGCCCCTGAGTTCAATCCCCAGTACCGCAAAAAAAAAAAAAAAA
>PVLC010006096.1:0-71628 GCA_004027655.1 Graphiurus murinus | reverse complement strand
AGTTGCAATTACTCTGGAATTTCTTCTGCCTGCTCTATTGGTGTCTTTGGTGGGTTTCAGGTGTTGACTTCTAGGATCTAGCAAAAGCTGAAAGGCTACCAATCCTCCGAACAAACATACATAAATTGTAGCAAGGCAAAGTGAAAACAGAGTAAAAACGGAACAAAACAAAGCAAAAAACCCCAGAAAACAAGCAACAAGCAACAAGTCAGCAAGTAGCAAGATAAAAATCCCTGCAAGTTTGTAAGAACAGACCTGGTTTGGCCTCTGCAGGTCTTTTGGGCAGATTTCTGCTGCTGTGGGCGGCCGACAAGATGGCGGCTGCTACTGCTGCGCACGCGCCGACTCCCCTTGTCTGCGCCTCAGACTCCAGCCAGCTGCCCGTTTCCCCACTCACCCTTGGGCCGATTTGCTTCTCCCCCTTCCGTCGAGAGGCTGTTCCTGCGGCAGTCCTGACCCAAGCCCTGGGGTGCAGTTATCTCTGCTCCGGCTCCGTGAAGAGAGGTGAGCTGGGATGGGCCTGCGCGGGCTTAAGCTGGTCGTACCACGCGTTCAGGTCTCTGTCGAAGGTGCCTCGAAATGCCGCCTGGCTAGGATGAGGAGTTCAGGGGTTGCTCACTTCAGCTCTGGCCGGTGGGGTGCAGAGGGTTGTTGTGTATTTCTTTCTTAGTAGACTCCACGCCGGGGCCAGCTCAGTGGCGGCTTCTGCCAGGCGGCGTGGCGCCGGGGCCGCGGAGACGGGCTTCTTTGCTCTTTCTGGTCGGCCTTCCGGGTTCTGCTCAGCTGTATTCCAGTTTTCGCAGCGTCTTCCACCTTTTTGTTGCTTTTTTTCTTCTTTCAAAAAACTGGATCCACGACTGATTTGAATCGAGCTCACAGCGGCTCTTGAGACGTGTCTCACTCCGTCGCCATCTTCCCGGAAGTCCCATCCTGAGCCTCTTAAAAAATCATTTTTAATATGGAAGCAAAGCCCAAATTTCCAGAATAAAATAATATAAAGCGAGAAATGTCACACGTCCCTTATTTAGCAGGCTGAGCCTTGCTCTAAGCCTTAACTGGTTAAGGTAACGCCGCACAATTATACTTTAATATGGAAGAGAAAAAAGTTTTATCTCATAGGAGCTGCTGGGTAAATGGTAGTTAATATTATTATTGTTTTCAACTGGTTTCTCCTGGACTAATAAATTTCCAGGACTAAATGAGTATGCTTACTCAAGGCATATGTCTATTAGAAATAGTATGATCAAATTGTGTACATTAGTATTGTTCACTTAAGCAGAAGAAATTCTAGAATGGAGATTTCGCTTTCTAATGTGTCTTAGTCCATTTTCTGCTGCTCTAACAGAATACCACAGCCTGGGTAATTTGTGAACAATAGAAGTTCATCTGGCCCACAGTTTCAGAAGCCAAAGAGAACATGTCCCAGAGCTTGGTGTCAGCATCTGGTGAGGCCTTCACGCTACACCATTCCACAGGAGGTGCTGCGCTCCTCCTGTTTATAATTCACCCACGCCCTACATAAAAGCCTTGATCCACTCGTAAGGGCAGTACCCTGGTGACCTAGTCACCTCTTAAAGGTCCCACTTCTTAATATGATCACAGAGGCAATTATACTTCAATCTGAATTTGGGAGGGGATATTCAAAACATAGCATAATGACTGGATACAAGTAGAGGAGTACATTTTCCTACTGGCTCAAAACAAATAAAAAAACAAACAAGTTCAAAGGCTTTTGCTGCTCTGTCCGTGGCTTCAGTTTATTGCTGCAACCCTCTAATTTGTTCTAGTTATGGAGCCATAGCCATTCCTTTTTCATTTCTGACCAGGAACTAGAACTATATTTTGAAATAAGGACAATTGGATTTAGAAAATCACTTATGTACAAATAGAACTCGTTTGCAGCTAGTTATTCAAATATCGAATGACAACATAATAAAAATTTAGTGCCTTCAGTTAATTAAATGCTCCAGCTTACTTACTATTCCCTGGAAGTAGTTATACATATTTGGAAACTGCTCTCATTCATGATTTTAAAATAGCACATACCATTAAGACAGTAATTTATTAAGAAATAACTTGCTGATTTGAAAGTGCTGATGCAATTTCAAAATGTATTTGGGATGGATCCAATTCAATGAGGCTTATATGCATAGATTTGGGAAATAAGGAGCTTATAATAGGATTTTCCATAGCCACTGCAAAGTGGCAAATAAAGATAAATTGCAGAAATCAGGACTGAGTGTTGCAATCAAAAGGGAACCTTCCCACAGAACAAACTTGACAAACAAATAAATGGAAGATTAAACAATGAAGTCTGAGTAATATTTCTTGTGCCCTGATGATTAAACCCTGACAGACATCATAAGTCAAAATGTAAATACATACTAGTTATGGTAGACCTCACTGAGTTTAGACTTTGGTAAGCCACAGCTGCCTCAAATTTACCACCGAAAAAGGATTTGGGGGAAACTAGCCACCTCTACCTTTCAAACATGAAATGTTTTATTCACAATAAGCAAACCCTTTTGATGGGAAAAAGCATTCTTAAAAATATTCTGATGGAGCCAGGCATGGTGGTGCATGCTTGTAATCCCAGCATTTGGGAGGCTGAAACCGGAGGATCTGGATTCGTGGCCAGCCTCAGCTACCTAGTGAGGCACTCCGCAACTTAATGAGACCCGGTTTCAAAATAAAGAATAAAAAATAGGGCTGGGGGTATAGCTCAAAAGTAGAACACCCCTGAGTTCAATCCCCAGTACCAAAAAAAAATTCTGATGGCCTTTATACATTTTGAAAAGTATGTTTATAGTATATAATCTCCCTATATTTTGTACCTAGCTCAAAATACTCAAGAATTTTCCATTAGATGCTTAAGTGTGTGTGTGTGTGTGTGTGTGTGTGTGTGTGTGTGTGTGTGTGTGTGTGTGGTGTATTACTGGGGATTGAAATATATATTACATATATTACATAAATAAATACACACACACACACACACACACACACACACACACACACATCCTGGGGATTGAACCAAGGGACATTCTACCTCTGAGCTACATCCCCATCCCTTTTTATTATTTTTTGTTTTTGTTTTTGAAACAAGGTCTCACTAAGTTGCTGAGACTCTCAATACATTGCTGAGAATGTCCTCAAACCTGCAATCCTCCTGTCTGAACCTCCCAAGTACTGGAATTATAGGCATGCACCACCATGCCTGGCTTAAGTTATACATTTTAGAGTCCTTCCTTTTTCCAAGTTGTCATCTTTACTAAGGCACAACTCCAAACATACATAGGAGTTACCTCAAATATATGCCAAGAAGTATATGATATAAATTGGAAGAATGTGAGTAGGGAATTAAGCTAATAATAGTAAAGCTAATGTTTACTCAATACTTACTATTTTCCAAACAGTGTGCTAAGCACTTAAGCAGAATTATTTCATTTAATCAGCAATCTCAACAGGACAAAATCCCAGTATCCCATATAATAAAAAGTGAGGGATTTGAAAGTGCAGTTGTTGATAGAGAATTAAATTCCTAAATGAGAATAGAAAGACTTTCACAGGTGATTGATTGGCAATTTATAAAATCAAAGTTTTCCTATAATTAACTGTCTACTGATACATGTTAATCATGCATTACAAGTGTCTACAAATTTTAAGCGATTTCTCTGTTATATTAGCCATATACATCAGTTTTTATGTATAACTTTCTTTCTGTAGGTCAGGTTAAAGACAGAAGGATAAAACCTCCTTTGCCATACTTTCATCTAACTTTGGCTAACTTATTCTATCATCAGGAACCCACTGCTGAAGATCTTCCAGAATTTGAGCCATACATTCATCCCTCAGCCTAAACTATCTACTGTGCACCCCACCCTGAAGACACAAATAAGCCATGAACCACCGTCAAAAAACATTTAGCCTAGCCAGGGGTGGTAGTACACACCTGTAATCCCAGTACTTGAGAGGCTGAAACAGGAGGATGGCAGGTTCCAGGACAGCCTCAGCAAGTAGTGAGACTCTCAGCAACCTAGTGAGACCCTTTTTCAAAATAAAAATAAAATAGGGCTGGGGGTATAGCTCAGAGGTAGAAGGCCCCTGGGTTCAATCTCCAGTACCACAAAAAAAAAAAAAAAATCAGCCTATTAAGAAAGATGTATAAACAAACCATGTCAAATATAATGTGCAATATGTCATACAATAGAGATAGGTAGAATGGAGGCCTAAAGAAAGAAGTAATTGTCATAGAATAAAAAGGAAACTTCTGGAAGGCTTCATGGAAGCAATGACACAAAAGCCAACATCTTAAACTGTAGATGCAAATCTATGGCACTCAATGGTTGCTCAGTTTATTTGTATGTTTACTTCTTTTGCTTTTTTTTTTGGAGGGAGGGGTTGCTATGATTGAAATATATATATGTATATATATATATTCTTAAAATATATATATTCTTAAAATATATATATACATATTTTTTTAAAAAACAGGGTCTCAGTAAGTTGTGGAGGGCCTCACTAAGTAGCTGAAACTGGCCTTGAACCTGCAATCCTCCCAAGTACTGGGATTACAAGCATGTGCCACCACATCCAGCTACTTCTTTTTCAGAAGATGAATTACAGCCAGGTGTGGTGGCTCACACTTGTAATCCCAGTACTTGGGAGGGTGAGTCTGGAGGATCTGGATTCACAGCCTGCCTCAGCTATTTAGGGAGGCCCTCTGCAACTTACTGAGACCCTGTTACAAAATAAAGAATAAAAAATAGGGCTGGAGGTATAACTCAGAGGTAGAATGGCCCTGGGTTCAATCCCCAGTACCACATAAGTAGATGAATTACTAGCTGGGCACAGTGGTACATGCCTGTAATCTGTGTACTTGGGAGGCTGAGACAGGGAGATCACAGGTTTGAAGCCAGTCTCAGCAACTTAGTGAGACACTGTTTCAAAATTAAAAAATAAAGGGCTGGGGGTATAGCTCAGAAGTAGAATGCCTCTGGTTTCAATCCCCAATATCAAAAAAGAAAACGATGAATTGCCTTTCAAACAGGGGAATAAGATTATACAATGTTGTGTAGCTTAACCACAGGAATGTGTTCTGACAAATGCGTCATTAGGAGATTTGGTCATTGTGCAAACATCATAAAGTACACTCACAATCAGTGCAATCAAGACGCAGTAAGCCAAAGATGTATGGGTCTGCTGCTGCTGCTATAACATAGTGCTTTACAGTACAATTTTTTGTAAGTAGGAGGACTCTAAAATAATAATTAAAAATTTAGTTCAGTAAAAATATAAACCAGTATCATAGTCATTCATTACCATTACTGACGATTATGTACTACCTGTAATTATAATACTTTTATATGACTGACAATGTGGTAGGCCTGTTTGAACCAGCATCACCACAAACACATGCTTCGCAGCACTATGCATGTCACTAGGTGAAATGAATTTCCCAGCTCCATTTTAATTTTACATGCACCCTACTGTTGATCACAATGGCATTATGTGGTGCTTGACTGTATGATTTGCCTAATCTTCTCTTTTATATCCTATTGCTAACATTGTTTCTTCTTGCACTTGACTTGATTTTTTTTTCCTTTTAAGTAACCAGTCAGATTGTTTTACTATCAACATAAAAATTCTTTGTAAGAACTCGTGACCCAGTAATGCCACACATGTAACTCACAAGGAGACACATACAAGAATATTCACTTCTGCTTTGTTTGTAAGGGAAAAGTAATAATTTAAAGATCCAAGATCACCAGGCGTGGTGGCGCACGCTTGTAATCCCAGCATTCGGGAGGCTGAGACTGGAGGATCCGGGTTCGCGGCCAGCCTCAGTTATCTAGTGAGGCACTCTGCAACTTGGTGAGACTCGGTTTCAAAATAAAGAATAAAAAATAGGACTGGGGGTGTAGCTTGGAGGTAGAATGCCCCTGAGTTCAATCCCCAGTACCGCAAAAAAAAATAAAATAAAGATCCAAGATCCACCAAGAAGAGAATGGATAACTTGTGGTCTCTTTTATTTCATTTTTCTTTCTTTCTTTCCGTGTGTGTATGTCTGCATGTATGTCTGTGTGTGTGTGTGTGTGTGTGTGTGCGCGCGCGCGCGCGCGTGAGCGCGCATGCATGCGAGTACTAGGGATTAAACCCAGGGCCTCAAGCACGCTAAACACATGCTTTACCACTGAGCTACATGCCCAGCTCCTATTACGGTATTTTTATACAATGCAATATTATTAGCTATTTAAATGAACTAGAAGATATGTATTAATACATATTGAATGAGAATTCAGTAGGAAGCATAGAATATATCATTTAATAAAGATGGAAAATAGGAGTTGTTGGCTGTGGAGTGCTGATGCAACCTCAGCTGTTGGTCCTGCTCAAAGAGATGCTTCAAAGCATCATTTAAAATGTTAGTCACCAGGCATGATGGCACATGCCTGTAATCCCAGTACTTAGGAGGCTGAGACAGGAGGATTGCAGGTTGAAGGGCAGCCTCAGCAATTTAGCAAGACTCTCAGAACCTAGGGAGACCCTCTTCCAAAATAAAAAATAAAAATGGCTGAGGGTGTAGCTCAGAGGTAGAACACTCCTGAGTTCAGTCCAATCCCTGGTACCACCACCAAGGTTAAAAAAAAAAAAAAGATAGCCAGGCGTGGTGGCACATGCTTGTAATCCCAGTACTTGGGAGGCTGAGACTGGAGGATCTGGGTTCGCAGCCAGCCTCAGCTACTTAGTGAGGCTCTCTGCAACTTAGTGAGACCCTGTTTCAAAATAAAAATTACAAAATAGGACTCGGGGTGTAGCTCGGAGGTAGAATGCCCCTGGATTCAATCCCCAGTACCGCAAAAAAAAAAAAAAAAAAAAGATATATGTACCACTTTTAAAAGCAAGTCACATGGTCAAGCCTAGTATTGTGGGGCCAAAAAGTATAGCTTTACTATCTACCTGCATCATGATGTATAAAATTAATGAATTGTAAAAACTTAGAGATCATCTTATTCAATCTTCTAAATTTTTGTATGAGGAATCTCAGGTCCAAGAAGAGAAAATATTGTCTTGGTATCACTTGACTGCATTGAGGTGTATTTTTGATAAAGAACCCCCTCCAGCAGGATTCATCTTTATTATTTGCGTGAATGTATTACAAATGAGAAAAAGATGGACTAGCTCAACTTCATTACAGTCTCTCCATATGTGTACCAAAGCAAAACACATGCCAAAAGTAACTACATTTTACTAACAAATTGAAATTAGTGCTCCTGACTAATGTTTTCCATCTCTGCATAACAAGGTACTATATGTAGAAGGAATATAAATTATTTCTATTTGCTCTTTATCCCTTTTCTATGCTAATTATCATGGACATGTACAGTGACTTTAAATGTAATCAAAGGAATAACTTCAAGAAGTTCATTTCTAAATAAATAAATAAAATAAAATGTTTGAGTATCACATGAAGCCTTATTACACCCAGGTTTATCAAGAGATTTGGGTAGGAATAGGGTTGCTAAGCTTCACTGTTAATAAAATTAGGGGTGCTAATAAAACAAAGTTTTGAAAACTTTGAGTCTTTACCTGTTCAAGGTTATCATTAACTGGCTTTCCTTGGAGCACACACGCTGTGAAAGGTGAGCCTGCCTGAACACTGAAGCAAGCTTTGTCAGATGGGAACAAGGAACATCACTGCACAGTTGTATAGTGCTTCGTGCTATGAATAAATGTGTCTGTGAGATTTCGTTTAAGAAGATGAAAAACAGCCAAGTCAGCAGTATTTATCATTCATTGATGCATATATAAGTATAAAAATGCACACAGAAAATAACATTTGAAATCCAGAGTAGTTGTTTACCTCCACAGGTAGCAGGAGAGATGCTGGACAGGTTGGTTATAAGGGCTTTAACTACATTTGTAAGATTTTAACTTGTAAAGGAGGAGAAAGGAAAGAAGGAAGGATAGGAGACAGAGAAAGAGAGAAGAAGGAAGAAAGAGATCTGGGGCAAATATAGCAAAATTTTTTATATGACTGAGCTGGATGATACATGCCTGATTTTTTTGTTTTGTTTTGTTTTATTATTTGGTATACTTTCTATCTGCCTGAAACCTTCTATAATAAAATAATAGAAGTGCTAATCTTTATTATATTCATCCAGTGTTACTAACCAAATCTAATAGTCAAAAATTTTTAAGCAAATGGCACATATCATTTTCCAGCTCTATAAGTAAACAAATTCATTTGCATCTGGGGAAGATAATATTTACAGTATAACTTTCCCACCCGCCTTCTAGCACATCCTTAAAGACAGATGGAATGTCTTGGTATTATAAAGTCAAGTGCTACTGCATATTAACTACTTGGCTGCTGAACCAATTTGAGATAGAATGAAGTGCTCCTCAGAGACCAAGTGAGGAAGGACTGACCACCTGTTCCACATTTATTTATGCATTTCTGGGGCAGTTTTGCTTTACAAACCCCCTGGGAAATTTTAAGAAAGAGATTCCCAGTTTAGCAGGTTTCAAAATGAAAAGAATTAATGTTAATTCATTTGCTAATAACTAAATTACTAGTTTCAGAAGCAAATTAAAGCCTCAGATTGGTAAATAAAGCAACAAGGGAGCTAGGTGTGGTGGCGCACACTTGTGATCCCAGTACTTGGGAGGCTGAGACAGAAGAATTTCAGGTCAGTGGACAGCCTCAGCAACTTAGTGAGGCCCTCCACAACTTATTGAGACTGTGTAAAAATAAAACAGTGCTAGGGGTTTAGCTCAGAAGTAAAATGCCTCTGAGTTCAATTCCCAGTACCACCCCTCCCCCCCCAAAAGGTCTAATCTGTATTTGGTCTCTAACATCAAAATAGAATGAGGGAGCCAAGCACAATGGTCCACACCTATAGTCCCAGCTACTCCAGAGGCTGAAACAGGAGTATTGCTTGAACTCAGGAGTTTTAAGAACAGCCTGAGCAACAAAGGGAGACCAACAAAGGGATTCTCCAAAAAGAAAATAGGATGAGGATTTTTTTTATGGTACTGGGGATTGAACCCAGGGGCATTCTACCACCAAGCTACACCCTCAGCCTTATTTTATTTTTATTTTGAAACAGGGTCTCGCTGGGTTGCTGAGAGTCTCACTACATGCTGAGACTATCCTTGAACCTGATCCTCCTGTCTCAGCCTCCCAAATACTGGGATTACAGGTGTGTGCCATGATGCCAGGCTAGGGTGAGAATTTAAGTAGTGGCCCTACAATAGGAAAGAGAAGTAGAGGTGGGAGGCTAGAGACCTACCTCCTAGAGAAAAACTCTGCCACCAACTAAAAGTATAATTTTAAGCTATTCACTTAACCTCTCTCTGAACCTTGGTATCCCTGTCTGTAAAGTGAAATGCTGAATCTAGTCATTTTAAGATCTCTCTAGATCTAAAAGTCTATAATTTGGTGTCCTAAATCATAGAAATAAATGAGCACTTAGATAAAAACCATGGCTGGTTTTTTAAAAAGATCTAGTTAGAGATTTTCATAATTCTGATATATGAGGTAAAAATAAGTCTCTAGACTTTAGTTTAAGCAAGTAGTTTTCTCCTATCCCTGAAAAAGTAGGTAGAGCTGAAGAATAGATAAGATGCAGAAACTAACACAGGCTCTTTGTAGTCTACAAAAAAATCTTGGAGAACTAAAGTCGGAAAATGGGAAGTTCAAATGCAGCCATTTCATAAACTTTTCTGAAACTATATGAACCAGGGACTGTTACACACTAAAGAATATAGTCCCAGCCTTCTAAAAGCTCAAGGTTTTATAGGGAAAATGGAAAAGGAGTTGGAGGTTAACTGTTGCTACAGAGGAGTGTACAATATATTATCGAGTCATACAAAAGCACTTGATCCTGACTGGGAAAGTCAAGGAAAGAAAAGGTTCCTGAAGAGGTGAGACTTTGAATTCTAAAGGATGAATAGGAACTGGTTGAGGAAAGAAGCAAGGAAGATCTCCTGGGAGCATGGTTACTTCAATAAAGACCAAGTAGCTTAGGATGACAGTAACTCAGAGTAGAGGGATGTAGCAAGAGATGAGAGTGGTCATTAAGGCAAAGATCAGATGATGGAAAATAATGAAAGCCAAAAAAAAGAAGTTCAGGTTGCTGGTTTGCTTGTTCTTGTTGTTTTGTTTTTGTGGTACTAGGGATTGGACCCAGGGGCATTCTACTTCTGAGCCATACCCTCAGCCCTATTTTATATTTTGAAACAGAGTCTGCATAAATTGCTGAGGGTCTCACTAAGTTGCTGAGGCTTGAACCTGTGATCTGCCTGTCTCAGCCTCCCCAGTACTGGGATTAGAGGCATGTACCAGTACACCTGGTGAATTTAGGTTAGGTTTTATTAATGGTGATGAGAGACCACTTTAAGCAAAGGAGAAAGACAGGATGCTGTGTGACTTTTAGCTGAGCCACTCTGGTTGTTCCATCGGTGATGGATTAGAAGTGAAGATTGGAGTCAGAGAAACTTATTGTAAGGCACCAAGATAGTAAGGCAGGTGAGAACCAAAGAGGATCTCTATTAAGGCAAGTGTCCTGAGTCCCAAAAGGGCCAAATCGATAGATTCTGGAGATTACAGAATGGTAACTACATTTCCTTCTTAGAAAACTACAGAAGTCACCTGAAAGGTCTGCAATGGTCTGAATGTGTCACCAACATTCATGTGTTGAAACTTCATGGCCAATATGATAGCGTTAAGAGGCTGGGAGTTAGGCCCTTATGAAAGGACTGGAGGAAGTGGGTTCCCTCTTGACTCCTCCACTGTGTGAGGACACAGCAAGAAGACCCTCACCAGACACCTAAGGCAAGCACCTTGACCTCAGACTCCCATCATCCAAAGAGAAGAAACACACATGGTTAGCCAGGTGTGATAGCCATGCTTATAATCCCAGTACTTGGGAGGCTGAGACAGGAGGATCACAGGTTCACAGCCAGCCTCAGCTACTTAGTGAGGCCCGCTGCAACTTAGTGAGACCCTGTTTCAAAATAAAGAATAGAAAAATAGGGCTAGGGGTACAGCTCAGAGGTAGAATGCCCTTGGGTTCAACCCTAGTACTACAAAAAACAAACAAACAAAAAAGAAACACATGTGGCTATGTATAAGCCACTCAGTCTATGGGATTTTGTTTTGGCAGCACTAACAGAAACAGAATCATTAGGGAGCATTAAAAAATGGGTTGATCAGCTGAGCATGGTGGCACATGCCTGTAATCCCAGTACTTGGGAGGCTGAGAAAGGAGGATTTCAGATTCAAGGACAGTTTCAGAAACTCAGTGAGACCTTCAGCAATTTAGCAGAACACCAGTTCAAAAAAAACAAAAAACATAGGTCTGGGGGTGTAGCTTGGTGATAGAATGCCCCTGGGTTCAATCCCTAGGAAAAAAAAAAGAAATAAAAGAAAATAAAATGAGTTGGTCAGTTAAGCAGTAGGAGCCATTAATGATTGACCAAAACAAGGCATGCAGGACAACCTCCTCCCCTTTGTGCTGGGGCTGCCACACTCAGGGATCAAGTAATCTGAAGGCCTGTGTTCTCTGTCTGCCTTTCTCTTGGTGTAGCTCTGCTTGGCCCTGGAGTTCAGGTCCTGGAGCCACTCTGAGCACCTTGCTTTGGCCTTGCCCTTCATCACAGTCACCTAGATGAAGGTTTCTTTCCGTGAGACTCTCACAACTCAGAGATGAACTTTTAAACCCAAACTGGGTCAAATAAAAGATACAGGGGCTGGCCTTATAATAATTTCCCAATTTTAGAGTCTGTGGCAACCCTTGACCCTTGACACTGGCACATCATGACTCAACATAATAGTCCAGATGAGACTTGGCCAAGCTGTCAAAGCCTATTTTGTTTCATATTTGTTTTTCTCAGCTTTCATCCTTAATTTGTACCTGTTTCGAATGGATGTCCATGGATTCCCAAGATCCTGCCAAGCCCTCTCTTCTAAGCCACACTCTTTCCTACCTTTTGGCTTCTGTACATCTGGCTCTTGCCTGGAATGCCCTTTCCCCTCCTCTTCACTGGCCTAACCTCTTAGATTTTTGGTCTCAACTGAAGGCCTTCCCTGACTGCCCCACCTAAGTGGAGCTGTGCTGGGTTTCACCGTTTCTGGCAACTGTGTTCTTCAGCACATCCATCACGGCCTGCCACTGATTGTGTCTGATTCCTTGTTTGGCTGAAGTTAGTCCCCTCTGCAAGAGTTCAGTTCCCTGAGGGCAGGGACGAGCTCTGGCTCATTCATCACTGTATCATCAGCATGTAACACAATGCCTGAAACATAGTAGGTTGTCAGTTAATACTTATCAAATGTATGAAGCTCCGGCTTCTTGATCCAGACTAAGCTCACTACTAGCACTCCAGCGTGGCCCAGCTACCCCATTTTGCCATCACCAGCCTTCTTACCCACACAGTATCGCATTCACCCCAGTCCCCCACACCCACCCAACTGTCCCTCCCAGCCTTGATCTCTCCCCTCCAGCTACACAATGAACAATATCTGCTTGTCTTGGGGCTATTTCTCTTGTTGCCTCAGTGGTCAACTGACAGCTGTTCATGCCACTGGTCTTTGTTGCCTCTGCTCCTCAAATTCAGCCAAGCAACAGAGCCTTGGGATCCTGCAGCTAATTTTTGAGAACTGGCTCTAATTATCAAATTTTTAGGAGGCATAAAGTTGGCAGTGTGCCTAATCCAACAGTGAGTCAACAGCACAATGATCTCCACAGACTGGTCAGCCCCATTGAAACAGTATTTTCAAGCTGGCCTCCACACTTTGAGGGGGAAAGATTGAAAACTTAAAGTATACAGGAGCCGGGCATAGGGGTGCACACTTGTAATCCCAGTACTTGGGAGGCTGAGACTGGAGGATCAAAGGTTCAAAGTCAGCCTCAGCAACTTAGTGAGACCCTGTTTCCAAATAAAAATTAAAATAGGGCTGAGGGTATACCCCGGAGGTAGAAGGCACCTGGGTTCCACCCCCAGTACCATACACAAACACAAAAAAATATATCCAGAAGAGAGTGAGTTTATAAACTGTTAGGGTACAACTGGACTCATACATAGATTCTGGAGCCAGTCTTAATTTGAATTCTGGCTCTACACCTTACTATGTAATATTTAGTAAATTAATTAAGCCTGCATGTTGGTTTCCCCATTAATAAGGTGAGGCTGATAGAAGTGCCCATCTCATAGGACTACTGTGAGGATTAAATGCTTTCTAGTTACCTAACATTTATCACAGCTTTGATTTTCTCATCTGAGACAAAGGTAGAAGAAAGTAGTTACCAAAGCAAATAGGAATGATGGGGATGGGCATTAAAGAGATGATTGGACAGAGATTCATTTCTGCTAAATTCCCTGGATGGGAGATTCCCAGATTCTGGAAATGTCACAGGCTTCCCATATTATCCTACAGAAGACATGTATTTAATTACCTGCTTGACTTTCCTCACTTAAAAAACATGTAGAAAATGAATAGCAGCAAGGCCTGATTGTGTAGAAAGGAGTCTAAATCCATGGAAGTGAAGAATCAAATCACCTCCACTAACTGCAACCCATAACCAGCATTTTAGTACAGATGGAATTACACAAAACTTCAGTGGAAGCCAGCACATGGTGGCACATGCCTGTAATCTCAGTATTTGGGAGGCTGAGACAGGAGGATTATAGGCTCAAGACGAGCCTCATCAACTTGACGAAACTTGCTGCATCTGGCGAGACCCTGTTTCAAAACAAAGAATAAAATAGGGCTAGAAGTATAACTTGGAGGTAGAATGCCCACGGGTTCAATCTCCAGTACCACAAATCAATCAATCAATCTTCAGTGGTCCTGGGAAGAAGAACCAGGTCCTGCCTTTCGAGACAATAGGATGGGTCTCAGGGAAAAGTCAGTAATAGACATTGCCTGATTCACTTCTCTTTTGAGATGCCAGGCAGGGTCACCATACATGAAATAATAAAAGAGGCTTGTTTCTTTTTTCCTAAGGCTCCTCACTACTGAGCTAAGGGTTAAAACTGTTGAGCAAATAGAAGAATTATTGTTTTAAGATTACATTGAAAACTAATCTCGGTTCAAAGAGAAGGAGACAACCTGACCTTTCAATGTGAGAATGGTGGCAAGAAAATCCAGGGTTACGCAGGTCTTGGTGGTGCACACTTGTAATCCCACTACTTGAGAGGCTGAGACAGGAGGATCACAGGTTCAAAGTCAGCCTCGGCAATCAAGTGAGGCCCTCTGCAACTTAGTGAGACCTTGTTTCAAAATAAGAAATAAAATTGGGTTGGGGTATAACTTGGAGATAAAATGCCTCTGGGTTCCATCCCCAGTACCAAAAATAAAACAAACAAATGAAAAGAAAATCCAGTGCCAAATATGAAACCTATTAAATCAGAAGTGGAGTGAGAGGCAAATAATTAACAGGAACATAGAAACACATGTGGCCTGGTTGTCTCATAATGAATATATTCTCTGTAAGCAGTGGTTCAGAAGGTTAGAACATACTTAGTGCTATATTAAGTAACGGGAAGAGAAAGAAAAATAGAATCTTATCAAGAAGGAAATGAGTCAAGCAACAGCAAAAGAACTTCTAGAACATCATTGAAGTAGAGCAGCTTGGAGATCTTAGAGCCCCTTAACCCTGGGCGGAGGAGAATTGCTCATTCAACCCCTATTGGTTTATCATTTACAGTGCTGAAACTTGGTGAAAGTTCAGTCAGAGTTACAAGATTGTATCTTATGTTTCTTAATGTATTATGGAAACATCAACTTGTCGTTGAAAAATAAGTAAATTTCAAGGGAATATGATAAATTCACTCATGCAAAATGGAATTCAACACTTGCCAATAGGTTGATTTTGAATATAAATGTCTACATCCCCAGATGGAGATTTTTATCTGCCCCAGGAACATCATGCAAATAATGAAGATGGAGTCAAGAGAGGGTTCTCAATTTATTGGTAGGGGTTCCTGAGGTGACTTAGGGAAAATAAAATCCAGCAAATTTTATAACTATAGCAAAGACAGTTTACACATATTAGATATTATCAACCAGGTAATTGTGATTGTCCTCATTTACTCCTTGATTTTTAATTTTTCATTTCAAGAACAAATAGTAACTTCTCTATCACAATTCTATTCATTCTTTCATGTTATAATTATAGAAATTGAGCAAGGAGTGGTGGTGGACACTTGTAATCCCAGTACGTGGGAGCTAAGACAGGAGGATTGCAGGTTTGAGGCTAACCTCAGCTACTTAGTGAGGTCTTCCGCAATTTAGTGAGATCCTGTTTCAAAATAAAGAATAAAAAAATAGGGCTGGGGGTATAACTCAGAGATAGAATGCCGCTGGGTTCACTCTCCAGCAACTAAAATATATATATATATTGCTTGACTCTTGAACTCTTGAATTATACAAATTTCCAGTAATTATCATTAAATTACTAGACTAAAATTTTGTTGAGAACTTCCTTATGGAGTTGGGCTCAGTGGTGCACACCTGCAAGCCCAGCTGAGTGTCTCAAGTTGGAGGCGAGCCTGGGCAACTTGGTAAAACTCTGTCTCAAAAAATATAAAGGGCTAGGAGTACGTCAGTAGTACAACACCCCTGGTTCAATCTTCAGTAACACACACACACACACACACACACACACACACACACACACACACACACCAGAACTTCCTATGGAATCTGTTTCTTCACCTAATTCATCTACCCTTATTGGGCAAAAATATTTACCCTTTTGTGTTTCTATCTCTGTTTACTCTTCCCCTCTAAAGGTAATCATTGGGGCTTTGTTTTTTCATTTTTAAAAAGAATCAGTATCAGTTTGGCATGGTGGTGCATGCCTGTAATCCTAGTATTTGGGAGGCTGAGACAGGAAGATCAAAGGTTTGTGGCCAGTCTCAGCAATTTAGCAAGGCCCTCCACAATTTAGTGAGGTCCTTTTTCAAAATAAAAAATAATATAGAGCTGGGGTGTAGCTCAGAGGCAGAATATATCTGGATTCAATCCCCAGTATCAACCCCCAACACACACAAAATATATGTATCAAGTGAGCCTAATATTTAAGAAAATGTATTTCAGTGCATGTAATGAAAGTGATCTATGTGCAGAGACCTACTTTCAGAAAGAGAAAATGAGCGCGTAAAAAAAAAGCTTTTTTTTAGTTTTAACATGTGAGCTAAAAGTAAAATTCAGTTACATTTATATTTCTTCATAGATCAATTCCATCAGGTACTTGGTATTACTGAAATCAGAGTATTTACTATTTAGTGACACCAAATTCTGTGTTGAAGAGGCTTCTATTAAAGTTTTACATTGTTTAAGCAAAAATACTGATTTCTTATGTAGTCATTTAAATTTGCCATGTGATTCTGGAAACCATATGTATTACATTACATTATAATGAATCATTGCCTCTAGACTCACAGGAAGTAAAAACAAAAAAAGCAAAGAAACAATGTGATATTTCTTCCAGAGTTGACTGAATGTTGGATTTTTTTAATATAACATTTTCTTTCTATAGAAGAGATAAGAACTTTTATAAAGTTGTATGCATATTATACGTGCATGATATATATAGCATATAATTGTATACAAACAGACATTTATATCTAGATGCACTTACATAAATACACACGTATGACTTTTAAATTCTTCCGCAAATATGTTGCTCTGTTTCTCAGTCACAATTTTTAAAATCTGTGTCTTAGCTGGGCTGGGGGAGAGGAGGCACATGTCTGTAATCTCAGTACTTGAGAGATTAAAACAGGAGGATGACTGCTTCCAGGATAGCCTCAATAACATAGGAAGTCTCCTAGCATCCCAGTAATACCCTGTTACAAAATAAAAAGGGCTGGTGGTGTAACTCAGAAGTATACCTATGGGTTGAATCCCCAATATCACCAAGAAAAAAAAAATCTGTATCTTGATTTTATTTATTTATTTATTTATTTATTTATTTATTTATTTATTTATTTATTTATTTATTTATTGTGTGTGGTGGTGGGGATTGAACCCAGAGGCATTCTACTTTTGAGCTATACTCCATCCTTATTTTATTCCTTATTTTGAAACAGGGTCTCACTAAGTTGCAGAGGGCCTCAAAAGTTGTGGAGACCGGCCACAAACCTGTGATCCTCCTGTCTCAGCCTCCCAAGTACTGTGATTACAAGCATGCGCCACCATGCCTGGCTAGTAAGAATTTTTATCTTAAAAATAGGAATTTTAAACCGGGCCTGGTGGTGCATGCCTGTAATCTTAGTACTTGGGAGGCTGAGAAAGGAGAATCTCAGGTTTGTGGCAGTCTCAGCAACTTAGTAAGATCCTTTTTCAAAATAAAAATATGGCTAGGGATGTAGCTCAGAGGTAGAAAGCCTCTGGGTTTATTCAACTTTCAGCACACACAAAAAAAAGAATTTAAAAAATCATTATAGAACAAAAGACAAAAAACAATAAGAAAAGAGATTTTTTAAATTTACAACCTTTAAAATGAGCTCTTAAGAGTCAGGCATGGTAGAGCAAGCCTGTAAACCCAGTTAGGAAGCTGAGACATAAGAATCATTGCAGGTTCCAGGACATCAAGTAGTGAGACTCTCAGCAACCTAGTGAGACCCTGTTTCAAAACAAAAAATTAAAGAGCCGGGCGTGGTGGCGCACGCTTGTAATCCCAGCATTCAGGAGGCTGAGACCGGAGGATCCAGGTTCACGGCCAGCCTTAGCTACCTAGTGAGGCCCTCTGCTACTTAGTGAGACCCTGTTTCAAAATAAAGAATAAAAAATAGCACTGGGGGTGCAGCTCAGAGGTAGAAAGCCCCTGAGTTCAATCCCTAGTACCGCAAAAAAAAAAAAAAAAAAGATTACACAAAACAAAAAATTTAAAAGGGATAAGGGTGTACCTTGGAGGTAGGGAGGATCCAGGTTCTTGGCCAGCCTCAGCTACCTAGTGAGGCCCTGTTTCAAAATAAAGAATAAAAAAATAGGGCTGGGGGTGTAGCTCGGAGGTAGAATGCCCCTGGGTTCGATACCCAGTACTGCAAAACAAAAAAAAAGAAAAATGAAAAAAACAGGGAGAGATTCTTTGCGCCCGCATGTGTGTGTGTGTGTGTGTGTGTGTGTGTGTGTGTGTGTGTGTGTATTTTACAGGGAATTCAACACAGGGGCATTCTACCAAGCTACACCCCCAGCCATTTTTATTTTTTGTTTGAAAACAGTCTTAGCTGGGCGTGGTGATTCATGTTTGTAATCCCAGTATTTGGGAGGCTGAGACAGGAGGATTGCAGGCTGGTGGCCAGCCTCAGCAATTTAGTGAGGTCGTCTGCAACTTAGTGAGACTCTGCTTCAAAAATAAAAATATAACAGGGCCAGGGTGTAACTCAGAGGTAGAATGCCCCTGGGTTCAATTTCCAGTACCACAAAAAAAAAAAAAAAAAAAGAGAGAGAGAAAAGAAAGAAAGGAAGGAAGGAAGGAAGGAAGGAAGGAAGGAAGGAAGGAAGGAAGGAGAGAAGGAGAGAAGGAGAGAAGGAAAGAAAAAAGAAACAGTTTTACTAAGATGAAGGAAAAACCTTAGGTGAGCAAAGAAGGTGACTTAACTGAAGGTGATGGAGGGAGAGGGAAACACCCTAATACACATGATGTATATTCACAAACATTTCAAAGTCAATCACTAAACAGAACATGAGAAGGAGGGAGGGGGGAGGGAATGGGGCGGAAACTGGGGAAGGATTAAAAGAGAGATGTGTGCATGTATGCCTCTACCAGTTTGTACCTCACAAAGATGTATGATTACAGTGCACCAATAAAAATTTTAAAAAAAGAAAAAGAAATGGTTTTACTAGGTTGAGAGTTTTGCTATGTTGCTGAGGCTGTCTTCAAATGTCATTGTGCTTACTAATGTAGAAATATGTGACAGTTTGGTCATTTTCAGTCCTGCAAGTTATTTTATTTTATTTTGTTACTTTTTTAAATTAAAAAAAATACTATTGGGTTTTTCTCCATCACCTACTTCTGATCGCATCTGTAGACCCCCAACACCTGGTATGCAGTACTTCAGACAGACAGATTCCACATCAAATACAAAAAGAGATACCCCCTACCCCCGTCCTCTCCATCTTACGTTATTTATTTATTTATTTATTTTTTTTTTTTTTTGCGGTACTGGGGATTGAACTCAGGGGCATTCTACCTCCGAGCTACACCCCCAGCCCCTATTTTTTATACTTTATTTTGAAACCGGGTCTCGCTAAGTTGTGGAGTGCCTCACTAGGCAGCTGAGGCTGGCCTCGAACCCGGATCCTCCGGTCTCAGCCTCCCGAATGCTGGGATTACAAGCGTGCGCCACCACGCCCGGCTTACGTTATTTAAAAAACTTGACTCAGATAACTGTTGTACAAACTGATTATGGCCATTGGCTTTGTTTTGTTTTTGTTTTTTCCAATTTTCAAAGAGATCATCAAACATCTTGGTTGATTATCCTTAAGTTACAGAGTCATAGTTCTAGGCAATAGCCTCCCCCATTTGACCTCAGAGACCAAGTGACTTGCTCAGTGTCATACAGCTCAGTAAATGGAAGACTTCAGGTCCCCTTCCCAGGTGGGTCATCTCAAGTATGTGTGCTGTCAGATAAATACAACAGTGTGTCGTGTTCCTTCCTGAAGGGAAACCGAGGCTCAGTGCTCTAAAATATCATTCAGCTCCATAGGGCACTAGCAAGTCCTAGGCCTGTTCTAAGTGAATAGGAATTTGCAGACTATATAAACAAAACCAAATTTTCAAATAAGGGAATAAGACAAACGCAGCAGCCCAGGAGATATGTGGACTAAAAAAAGAACTTGCCTCTGCCTATCTCGGAAATACTTCATATACATTTTCTTAACTTGAGAAGTTAAGCTAAATTTGATTAAGCACACATCTACATAGCACATGAACCCACCACTACTACAGAAGAGCGTGGAAACCGAAAGAAATGCCACATATTTCATGGTGTGAATCAGTTGCTTTCCAAATGACACTTCCTTTGAAAAGGCATAAATTTGGAATTTGCCTTTTGGATAATGCTTCTTTTTAAATTTTCAAATATAATTATGATGTAATTGATCTCGTCCGCATTTCAAAGCTTCCGAAAGCTGAGTTTACGACTAAAACTAAGCACAGGATCTCCTTTTATGGACCCGAGTAGAGAGCAGTGTACTGAATTATTAGATAAGCTTCTGTTCTTTTCCTCAAATATTTGTATGAATTATTCAGGCTATGGATGGAGCTTTAAAATATTCAAATTCCTTGAACTATTTCATTATTTAAAATTCGTATGTATTAAATCCTGTGGGCTGCACTTCGGCCATGAAAGTGCAGATCCGGTTCCACTGTTCTTTTTTCAGTAGAGAGCCTACACAGAGCAGTCTCAGGTGGCAGAAGGGACAAAAAACAAGCAGCAAAACAATCTTCAGAGATTTTACACCTCCAGGGAATACAAAACCATGAAATAAAAAAACATAGAACCACAAGTTAGAGAGTATCTGAAGAAAAAGAGAGACCTTCCAGCCAGGGCCTAAAGAAAAAAACTGAAAGAAGCTGGCATCTCAGACAGGCCCTCAGGGACCAACAGAAATGTTGCAAATAGGGGGCAGTGACACATGGAGGTTGAAATCCAGATGTCATTCATGCCCAGGTTTTCCCCTGGAAGCTATGACAGGCCATGCAGTCATCATCCTTGCTACAATGCTGGCTCCTCCTCCCTAGCTGACAAACACATCCTGACCACCTCTGGAGCCCCCTTTCTGAGGGCTGCCCCTCCACACCTTCCCCATGGAGATTGCTGCTCAGTTCCTTCAGGCATCACATGCAACCCTACAAAGCAGCAGTGGTCCCCACGCAGAACCCCCAAGTCATAGTATTCCTCCTGACCTTTCATCCTGCTGGTGAAAAATGCTAAGATAGAAGCCTGGCCACAATGGGGCTCTGTGATCCCATCCCCCACTTACAATGTTTCTGTGACACCTCAAACAATATTCCTTAACCTGGCATACAAAGCTTTTCTGTCCGGCCTCATCTCTGTGGCTCACAGCGGCTCTTGTAAACCCCATCACCACCACATACAAACTCACAGCTACCGTGCTATATTTTACCTGTGCTTCCTCCCCTGCCTGACATAAAACACTTTCCTCCCTGGATCACATGGATAGTTCCTACTCATCCTTTAAGTCTCTACTCAAATGTATATTGTGTGTGTGTGTGTGTGTGTGTGTGTGTGTGTGTGTGTGTGTGTGTGTGTACCTGCATAGGTAGTACCAGGGATTGTACCAGGAGGCATTCTACCTCCAGGCTATACCCCCAACCCTTTATATGTTTTGTTTTGAAACATGGTCTTGCTAGGTTGCTGAGAGTCTCAGTACATTGCTAAGGCAGTCCTCTAACCCACAATTCTTACATTTCAGCCTCCCACGTACTAGGATTACAGGCATGTGCCCGGCTGTATGATTATTTTTTGAAATGTATCTTGCTCTTTGTGTGTGTGTGTGTGTGTGTGTGTGTGTGTGTGTGTGTGTGTGTGTGTTACTAGAGATTAAACCTAGAGGCATTCTGTCCTGAGCTGTACCCCCAGCCCTTTTTCTTTTCCTTTTTATTTTGAAACAGGGTCTCACTATGTTGCAGAGGGCCTTACTAAGTTGCCAAGGCTGGCCTTGAACCTGTGATCCTCCTGTCTCAGTCTCCCAATTACTGGGATTACATGTGTACTCCACCACACCCAGCTTGTATCTTGTTCATTCTAATATAAATCAATTTAGCTTTTCTGGACTGAACCCACTCCTCAGATCAGCACAAACACATTAATCTTGAAGTTTCACCCAAACAACAAAGGATTCTTCCTCTTTAGTACCAAGGGATGGGGCAGGGAAGAAAGTGATGAATATTTATAAGTTAAGGTTATTTGAGAGGGGAGAAGGTGAGGGAATCCAAAACAAAATTTTAACACAAACATCAAAATATTGTCACATTTAACTGTCCTGCTTCCCTGGAAGAATAATGAATGGTCCAAATGAGGAATGATAAGAAATCACAGCAGGTGTAATAACAGTGCAATGGTAAGAAGAGAATTCAAGAATGTGTAATTAACTGGCTCTGGAGACAACAGGAGGGATATGGGAAAGGTATGATTCTGAGCCTTAGAAACCTGGAGAAATGGTAACTGTGATGGAATTTGAAAGGTTTAAAGGGGAGGGAATTTGATAGGGCAGCTCAAATGGAAGGTACCACAAGCAGATCTATAGGTAATGGGAAAATCCTGGGATACAGATACTTATCTTAAATATTCCTAAAAATGTGTGAATGCATAAAATGAAGTGAAAGGAGGGTAAAATTAGAGAGCAAAGGACTTGGCTGTGTGGGACATCCACATTACAAAAGGGGAAGAAGTGGAAGTGGTTTTAAAAAGCAAAGAGCCAGAAGGAATGTGAACCAGGATGGTGGAGCATGAGGTCAGCCACAGAGAGAGGTAAAATGAAGAGCAGTCAACATTGTTGGATGCTGCAGTGGAGTGAAGTAAAATGAGGACTGAAGGAAAAAGCTATTGCATTTGGCGTCTGGGAAACAAATTTGAGGGAGAGCAGTTTTCAAGAGAAAGATGAGAGAGAAAGCAAACAGGGTGGACTTCCAGCCAAGAGGGTGCTTCCAGGACCACTCTGATCCAAAATGGCAGTGAGAACAGATGAAATATAAAATGAGAGAAACCTCAGGCATGTTCACACTCAAAAATATCTCTATAGTCCAGAAATAGAAAAGAAACAATATGGTAAGTAGGCTGAAGATGTAGCCCTGCCGGATCCTGCCAAAAGTAAACAGAGGCATTCAGGGGCTGGACTCATACAGCACCCAACCATTTCCTATGTGAGGCAGAAGACTCAGAGAAAATCAAGGGCTGCCCCCTTGTAAAAGGAGTTGCCCAGGACTACTGGTTCACACAAATCTATCATATACGGTGGGAGAGTTGGTGTCATGGTTAGATATCAAATGCCCCCTGAAGAGCTCCTCTATTAATGTTCAGAGTTGATGTAACTATGTCATGAGGGTTGTAATCTCATCAATAGATAAATCCATTATGATGGATTTACCACGGCCTGGGTGGTAACCTAGGCTGCTGGGGTGTAGCCTTAGGGATTGTGCTTTTGTCTTTGAATCCTCTGGCTTGCTTGCTCTCACTACTCTGGCCTCCATGATGCGAGGAGCACAGCATTTCTCTCTCCTCTCTGCTTCTGGCCTCCACCGTGTTGAGAGCAGAGCCTTGCTCTCTCCCTCTCTGCACTTCCCACCACCATGCTCCGAGCTTCAGACACCAGCCTCACATGGACTGAACCTGCAATTCCCAAGAAACTATGAGCAAATCAATCTTCCTTTCTCTAAGATGTGTGGTCAGGTCTTTTCGACTATAGCAGTGAGAATGCTGACTGAGACAACCAGACTCTGACACTAGAATAAGAACTGGATTTACAATACTACAGTAGAAGACCTGAATCTGATCTGAGAGTCTCAGAAAGTGACCACAAAACTACGAAGGAAGGTTAAACCTGGAGGGACAGAAGGAAGGAGAGAAGGAAGGTAGGGCACAAATGCTAAGAAAGCCCAAAATAGAAGCACTAACATGAAGAATTGACACTAGACAAAAAGATAATAGAATATTTGCTCATAGGATATTTGAAAATTGCTTCTTTAAAACAAATCTGTTTAGCAGGGCACAGTGGCATATTCCTGTATTCCCAGCTACTGACAGGCTGAGGGAGGATCACTCAAACTCATGAGTTCAAGACCAGCCTGGGTAACATAGAGAAACTCTGTCCTGTCTCAAAAATAAATGAATAAATAAATAAAAATTATAAAGACTGTATTTAAGAATTTCAGAGTTAAGTAGAAATATAACATCCATAAAACAATTATAAAGCACAGACAAAAAGGAAACTAGTATAAGTGATTATGAGAAAGAACCAGTTTAATTCTGGGAATTAAAAAAAAGTCATTGAAGTCGGGTATGGAGGCCATGCCTGTAATCCCAATACTTGGGAGACCAAGACAGGAGGATCGCAGGTTTGAAACTAGCCTCAGCAACTTAGCAAAACCCATAGTAGTTTAACAAGACTCTGTTTCCAAATGAAAAATTAAATAGGGGTGGGGGTGTAGTTCAGAGATAGAATGCCTCTGAGTTCAATTCCTAGCAACACACACACACACACACACACACACACAGTCATTGACATTTTTTTAGAAAAGAAAAAGGGATGGGGTAAACTCTAAAATGGATACAAATAGAGAGAGGCTTAGAAAATTGGAAGATAATGTTGATAAATTGATCCAGAACAAAACATAGGTATACCAAGAGGTAAGCGGTTTGTACAAGAGATGGAGAAGCCTCAGCATGCAACTAGGAGCTCCTGATGAAGGGAATACAGAGTGTTTGGTGATGAATATGTTAATTTATTTAAAAAGAAAAAAAGATTGGTAACAAATAATCTAACTTAAGAAGATAAAAAAAGAATGTTTGTATAAGTACAAATAAAGAGAAAGAAACTAATAAAGACAGGTAAAAAGATTAATAAAGGCCAAGTATAGTGGCACAGTCACGACTGTAATACCACTACTTGGTGGAGAGGTTGAAGCAGGAGGATCACAGGTTCGAGGATAACCTCAGCAATGTAGCAAGACTCTCAGCAACCTAGTGAGACCCTGTCTCAAAAACAAAACATAAAAAGGTTTGGGGATGTAGATCAGGGGTAGAATGTTCCTAAGTAAAATCCCCAGTACACACACACACACACACACACACACACACACACACACACAGTGAATAACAAAACCAAAAGCTAGTTATAAAAAATAACAAAATTTCCAAATTTATATCAAGGCAAATCAAGAAAAAAAGACAAAAAATAGTAGGAAAGAAAAAAGGAATATAAGAATTTGAGTAAAATTTATACATTTTTAAATTTTTAATTCTTTTTTTTTTTTTTTTTTTTTTTTTTTTGCGGTACTGGGGATTGAACTCAGGGGCATTCTACCTCCAAGCTATACCCCCAGCCCTATTTTTTTTTTTATTCTTTATTTTGAAACCGAGTCTCACTAAGTTGTGGAGTGCCTCACTAAGTAGCTGAGGCTGACCGCGAACCCGGATCCTCCGGTCTTAGCCTCCCGAATGCTGGGATTACAAGCGTGCGCCACCACGCCCGGCTAAATTTTTAATTCTTAAGAAATATTCTTTTTAGGCTGGGCTTGGTGGCTCACACCTGTAATCCCAGTACTTAAGAGGCCAAGTCAGAAGGATCTCAGGCTCAAAGCCAGTCTCAGCAACTTATAGAGGGTATCAGCAACTTAGTGAGACTCTGTTTCCAAATTAAAAATAAAATAGAGCTGGGGTGGGGGTATAGCTCAGATGTAGAATGCCTCTGGGTTTAATTCCCAGCATGAAAGAAGAGAAAGAAAGAGAAAAAGGAAAGAAGAAAGAAGTATTATTATTTGGGGAGGGGGGCATACTGGATATTGAACCTAGAGGCATTCTACCTCCAAGCTATGCCCCCAGTCCAATTTTATTTCTTTATTTGGAAACAGGGTCTCACTAGGTTTCTGAGAGCCTCACTACATTGCCAAAGCTGGCTTTGAACCTGTGATCATGCTGTCTTAGCCTCCCAAGTACTGGGATTACAAGTGTACACCACCATGCTTGGCTAAGAAGTATTATTTTTGAAAAATTTCTTGTCAATAAACTTGGATATATAGGTTCAATGAAAAAGTTTATAAATGAATATAAATTATAAAAATTAATTCAATAAAAAATAGGGAGCATGAACAGGTTCTTAAAAAACAGTAATAGACCAAATAAAAATTGATCAGAAAATATGTCCTATTAAATATCAGGCCCAAATCATCAGAAATTATTTCCTATTAAATATCAGGCCCAAATGATTTGTAAAAATGAATTTTATCAAACTTTCAATTAAAAATAATAGCTCTCATATCGAAACTATGTTTTAAAATTGGGAAAAACGGAGGTGCTATCCAACTCAGGGTATGAATCTAGTGCAGCTCCAGGACAAACAAGAGTAAAAAAATTTTTAAAAGTATAAGCCGGTCATGGTGGTGCACACTTGTCATCCCAGTACCTGGGAAACTAAAACAGGAGGATTGCAGCTTCAAGGCCAGCCTCAGCAACTTAGTGTAAGAAAACAAAACAAAACCTCAAAAGAATCAGAAATGACTTTCTACAAAAATGAGCAATGGCAAATTGTGTGTATATATACTTTTAGGACACTTTGTTTTATGATCATTTCATCATTCTTTCTTTGTCCCTAACCCCACCCCCACCCCATTACACCTATTCTGCAAATAGATGTTTTTATAGTCTCCTTGTGTACATGCGAAAGAATGTTTCTCAGGTGTATACTTAGAAGAATAATTGCCTAAGGGAAGGATAGTCTCATCCTTATGTATTTGCAAATTGCAAAGGTTTCTACAAATGTACATTCTTCCCATGCCTGTATGAGAGTTTCTGTGTCCCAATACCATTGCCAGCACTTTTTAGATTCTTTTCTCCAAAGCAATGAGGGTAAAATGTATTCATGAGTCTTACCAATATTTATTGAGAACCTACTATGTATCAAGCACAGGGAGAAAGTACTAGAAATGAAGCCAGGAAGGTGAGGGGTGCAGGGTGCATATGGTATCACTGTGAGAACTTTGGTTTTTACTGGAAGTGACTTGAAAAGCCACTGGAGGATCTTATTCAAAGTGGCATGATCTGACTCATTTTTTTAAAAGGATCTCTCTGTTTGCTATGTTGAGAACAGACTGTAAGAGGAGCAATTAAAGGAGCAAGGAGATCAGGTAAGAGGCTATTGCAGTAATTCAGACAAAAGATCATGGGGGTTTGGGCCACTATAAAATATCTAATTGAAAATTCCTGCATTACCCAGAATTACTGTAGGACCATGGTTGTGACCTTACAGACAGAAAACTGCCTCAATCAATATTCAAACACAGAAGTCATAAAGAAAAGATTAAATAAGTTTCATTCTATCAAAACTTTAAATCTGTTCAATGAAATAAACTATAAATGAGATTGAATTTCCAGGGATAGCTTGGGTGAAAGCATTACAACATATATAGCAAAGGGCTTGCTCTTGTATGTTCCCAAGAAAAAGACAAACAAAGTAGAAAAATGGGCAAAGAATACGAACAGGCAATTCACAAAAGAAAAAAATATGAATGGCAAATAAGCATAAAAAAAAGTTCAGTCTTAACAATCAATTTTAGGGAAAATGCAAATATAAACAAAGGGATACCATTTTTATACATTGGGTTGACAATAAATAAGATTAATATCAGGTGTTGACAAACATACAGAGTCACAGAAGAGAACACCTAAGAGAGCTGGGAATATAAGCTTTTTGGAGAACAACCTGGGTAGTAGTTTTTCTCTCTTAAATGCATTTATTTTTTGACTCAGTAATCCCACACCTTGGTATTCACCCTAGATACTTGGATGTGTGCACAAAAGGACATACAAGGTTACTCACTCTAGTACTGTTTGTAATAGTAAAAATTGATAGCATAGCAACCTAAGTGATCACTGAAAGAGAGACAGGACAGTTAAATAAACAGTGGTGCATGGGAGTTATGTAAAATTATGCAGTAGCTAAAAATAACTAAAACACACTGAAGCAGGAAAATCTCCAAGAGACATGGCTAATATTGAAACAAACAAACAAATAAATAAGAAAGCGAAATGAAGAACAAGCTACACTATCTGATACCATTTAAACCAAAACAAAATCCTCTCTACAGATAGACAGAGATTTATACATTCATATCTATATATGTACAGATATTATATATGTATGCAGATAAACAAATACAGATAAATAATATAGAAATATGAATCTCTGAAGAAAAAAATGATTTCACATAGAAAATCAATGTTTACCCTTAAAGAGGAACCTGAAACTGGAGAGGGAAGTTCTGTATTGTGTGATTTTGTTAGGGTCCCTATGGCTTTTATGAATGTTAAGTCTCTACTACTTTTTGAAGAAAGACCTTCCCCTTTCTAAGTTCCTGCTCTGTGTCAGGCATCTGGGCCCCTGCTTTGCATTCCAGACTAGCTACATTCCTGGTTAAGCTGTGACTCAGCCAAGTGTGCCCTGGGCCAGGCCAGGCCAGGGTGCAGCAGTCCTGCGCTTAAGACTGGGTTCAATATCCACCCAGACTGACCACGGGCAACCTGGCTTCAGTTCCTTTCTCATATCCATCTCTATTGGGGGCAGATACCACACAATGGGACCAGAATGAGAGTGCAAGCAAAGTATCACTCCCTAGGCTGTCTCCTCCCATCGCCTCCCTGCCGTGCCATTGGTAACCAGCCAAGCCAGTCTTGGCAGTGGGGAGGTGGAGATTTCAGGGGAAATGCCTGTCAAACTTTGTATACTGCTCACTGCAAAAGGACAAGCTGAGGAGAGCATTGCAGGGAAATTGTTAGGGCAGCAAAGTGTTCCCTGCCCATCGGGCCGACTCTATACAGTTCTTTTTTGCACTCTTTTTAGATACATATAGGGCAAACAAAATGACCCTTCACTCTACAGGTGAAACCCTGGAGAGACGATCCATAGACCACAAAGATAGATTGAATTGGGCAAGGAGGGTTTGGGGAGGGACCCAAATGCCACCAAACAAACTCAGAAGAGTGGTGGCACACATCTGTAATCTCAGTACTTGGGAGGCTGAGACAGGAGGATCACAGCTTCAAGGCTAGCCTCAGCTACTTAGTGAGGCCCTCCGCAACTTAGTGTGACCCTGTTTCAAAATAAAGAATAAAAGATAGGGCTGGGGGTGTCGCTCAGAGGTAGAATGCCCCTGGGTCCCCAGTACTGAAAAAAAAAAAAAGAAAAGGAAAAAGGGCTGGGGGCGTAGCTTGGAGATAGAATGCCCCTGTGTTCAATCCCTAGTACCAAATAATAACAAAAACTCTACTTATTGGTCAGTGGCATCCTAATAGGACAAGTTAACATGTGTACAACACCTGTATGAATTATAAAGCTTAACAGATACAGCTAAACACATTGAATTCCTGCCTCCTTTCTCCTTTTCTACCCCCAAAAGAATCTAAAACAATCCTGTAACAAACACAAACTAGGGGAAAGGCAAACCATTCTGGGAAAGAAAAATTAGCAGCTGCTCTAGATATCTTTTTCAGACTTTGGCTAGGAATGTTCAAATTATTTTTTTCATTTTCTTTTATTCTTGGCTGGCTTGACAGCCCTTCAGGATTTCAGCTGGTTCCAAACACAGCTCAACAAAGATCATTCTGGAGAAGTTTCATATTCCTAGGATTCCTTAAATTTCTCTTTCTTTAACTTAGGAAATGAGGTTGAAGGAGAATGAAAAACAGCCCAGATTGCACCATTTCCTATGCGAGTTTTTTGCAAAGCAAGCTGTGCCTCTCTTCCAGCAAGAACAGAGAGAAGCAGTTCTGATTGGGAGGTGGGCGGCGGGCCTTTGGAGGAGCAGTAGGACTATTTGTCTTTTGAAAAGGCCCCAGCAGGCCCAAAGCTGTCTGAAAACTTTTTATAAAGGAGAGGGAGAGAAGAAAATAAAAAAAGTAGATATTTGTGTGTTAACCATCTGAAACCACCAGCGACTATGGACTTCACTCATTTGCCAAATATTTATTTTGCACCTGTACTGTGCCAGGCTCTGTTGTAGATGCTGAAGATAGAACAGGGAAGAGAACTATATTTCTGATCCCCTGGGGAGCTTCTGTGCCTGAGCAGGGGAGGGGGGATCAAGAGCTCGAGGAAACCCTTTCTCCTGTTTGCTCAAAGCCGGATGCATGCTGTTCCTTCTCTTGTTTAGGATTCCAGCTCTTCCTTCTGTCGTTCCCTCTCCTGCATGCTTGGTTTATTATACCCTTCACCTCTCCCCTATGTAATCACATGTCCCATTGTAAACATCAAAGGAAAATAAGCAGGACTGGGGAGCTGATGAAAATGAGCCGTGTGACTCATAGGAGGATGTTTTTCTATTTTTCATTTATACAACTCTCTTCTCAGAAGAACCAAGGCGCCATTCCATTCTGAGTCTAGCTTGTCTCCCCCACTGGAGTGACTGATTCCTCAGTTTGGTGCTGATGGTGGAAATCTACTCTCAGCCACCCACTGGTATGGACCTCCAGCTCAGCTGCACCCTCACAGTAGCCTGAAAACCATTCTTGTTTCCTAAAGCATCCTTTTTTTTCCCCTCCCCATCCTTCACTTAGCCTATTAAAAAAAAATTCATATTCCTCAATGTTCTCTATCACCGCCTGTCCCAGCCACCACATGCACTTCATAGGTGACAGTACTGCGTAAGAGAAATAGAAGCCATCAGAAAAGAACTCTCTCCATGTCCAATCACCCCACCTCAGAGCTAGCCTGCATCTGCTTATATTTCTTCCATCTTTCACAGAGAAAAGGCTCCCTCACATTTAAGGGGCGCCCCTGCCCCACAGTGTTGGCTTCACCTCCCCTAGTCTTCTTTGGGGGTGGAGGGCACCCCATCAATTATCCCCCTTCTCTCCTCGCCCTCCATTTCTGCCCCTTGCTGAATCTTTTCTGTCTGTCAGCCTAACACTAACCCCTGGTCTCTTCTCACAGGAACTTCCTGCTAAAGAAACACATCCAGGAATGAAAAATAAAACAGGAACCGAGACAAGATCTGCACTGTCCCTTATGTTTGCCACCTTTCCCCTCATATTCTCCTTTCCGGGACATTTTCTCAACTCCATCTTCTAATCACCAGTGAAAATTTTATCTTGCCAATCCTTTTATTTTCTAAGATTTCCTTATATTTCTGGTCATTTTTTGCATAGCATCCTTTCTCTTGTTTTAGGTAGGTAATATCTTCTAAAATCTCCGAAAATACTAAGTAGAGATTATTGAGATTTTAAAGAAATAAATTTCTGTTCTCTAAATTATTTCTCTGTCAGCCTCGTGGGATCCTAGTCACTACTAGGAGTATCCTGATGAATATACGCATTTATATCACTGTTCCAGAATTCCAGATTCATATCCTTAATTGCCTAATGAACAACTCTGCTTTGACATCCTAAGGCACCTCAAACTAAACTCATGGTTTCCTCTAAACTTTTTTCTTTTAGGTCAGTAAATGGCACTACCATCAGTTTAAATTACCCAGGTCAGAGACCTAGGAGTAATTTGTAACTGAGCCTATTTCTCCTCACTTACATCTAACACATTGATTCCTAATGAACCTAGCTCCTTAATATCACTCAGTGTTATCCCAGAAACACAGTGGTGTTTCCACACATTTAACCACTCTATCACAGGAAGGTGGAGTGACTCATGGTATGTAAATTTGGAAAGCACACCCTAGTTCAGAGCCGCCCTCCCTCCTGCTGGCTGCTAGCCACCAGGGTTGCCTGTTCTAATCCTACAGGTGTAGTCTTCTCCAGAGGGTTTCACGGGTCAGGTTTCCTGCAAAGTAGATTCTGGTGTGGATCTTGGTGTGAGGAGGTTTCATTGGGGAATTCTCCTGGGATGAACACCTGTGGAAGGGAAGGGCCGAGAAGGGAAGGGAATGCTAAAAACAGAAAAAGGAGGAAAAGGAACAAAATATGGCAAAGAAAGAAATGTAGCTGAGATTCCATCTCAGTGTAGGCCTTAGCTAAACTCTGGGGAGCTCACAGCTGAGATGACCTTTCCCAGTTATCTCAAGTTGGGGTTGGGGGCCAGGATTTTATATTCCCCACTCCAATTAGTCACTGGATGTGAGCCACCCCAAGAAAGGGGCATGACTTTGGACTAGTGGTTCTCTCTAGCCAAAGCCATCCCTGAAGAAGTCTGATAGCTGAGGAGGTCTGCTCCCAGCACTCCCAGCAGCCAAGGGAATATGTTCTTTTTTTCTCTTTTGGTACCAGGGACTGAACCCAGGGGCGGTCTACTTCTAAGGTATCCCCCAACTCGTTTTTGTTTGTTTGTTTGTTTGTTTGAAACAGGGTCATGTTAAGTTGCTAAGGCTGGCCTCAAACCTGTGATCCTCCCATCTCAGTCTCCCAGGCACTGGAATCACAGGGCGCACCACTGCTCCTGGCTCTCATTCTTTATATCTGAAGAGGGACACGGAAGGCACACCATAGCATTCACCTCAAAGGCACTTGCTTTGATCTAGGGGTTTCAGTGGCATCTCATTTGGCTCTCATGCTAAGATCTCCACCTTAGTTTTTTTTTTTTTTTTTTTTTTTTTTTTTTTTTTTTTTTTTTTCCGTTTTTGTTTTTGCGGAACTGAGGATTGAACCCAAGGGCACTCTACCTCCAAGTTATACCCATAGCCCTATTTTTTATTCTTTATTTTTGAAACAGGGTCTCACTAAGTTGCAGAGGATCTCACTAAGTAGCTAAGGCTGGCCTCGAACCTGCAATCCTCCAGTCTCAGCCTCCCAGGTACTAGGATTACAAGCGTTTGCCACCACACCCAGCTTTTTTTTCTAGAAAGTCAATAAACAGTAAATTTTAGAGGCCATCTGCCAATCATTTGTTTCATAGCTTCATTTTCCCAGAGGCCTAGGCTGGGACAAGGGATGCTATTTAAACCTAAAACATTTCTCAGTATCCTTCCCACTGTTCTGCTGGGTCAGGCCAGTCTCATCTCTTTCTTGAACTACAGCTACTGATTCCTATCTCCATGAATATCTCTCTCCAGTTGTTTCTTCTAAACAGGGCTGAGTAGGCTGGTGAGATTTTTTTTTTTTTTTTTTTTTTGCGGTACTGGGGATTGAACTCAGGGGCGTTCTACGTCCGAGGTATACCCCCAGCCCTATTTTTTATTCTTTATTTTGAAACCAACAGAGTCTCACTAAGTTGCGGAGTGCCTCACTAGGTAGCTGAGGCTGGCCGTGAACCCGGATCCTCCGATCTCAGCCTCCCGAAGGCTGGGATTACAAACGTACACCACCATGCTCGGCTTGGCTGGTGAGATTTTGTTTGAGCTCACCTGGTCTGATTTTCTCAACACTCCCTCATCCTCCATTTCCCTACTTGATGCTCCAGAAAGAGAGAGGTACTCAAAGCCTCCATTAGCAACCAGGCTGCTCCTTGACTCTGACTCTTAAATATTTCCTCAGATTAGAATGTGCTGAACTTCTCCCTTGTCTGTCTGGCTCACTTGACTGTGAGCATTTTGGGAACAAGACATGTCCCTGTTCTTACAATAGGCACTTAATAAATATTAAATGAATGCATGAATATTTCTAGGAAGGATTTATGACCTGTTACATGCTTATTTATTAGCAGTGGCCACTAAGCACATGGGAAATTCTTCAGGTTTACTATTAAAAAGGCACTCTGAAGCAAGGAGGTACAATTTTTCACGTAGAAATTGGCAAGGTTTCTCATAATAACACTTGAGGCTAGCCAGGGTATGGTGAAACAAGCATCCAATCAACCCCAAGTATCAGATAAGCATTTTGCAATATGTAACTAGAGTCTTAAGATGCTTAAGCTATGTGCCCTAATAATTACACACTCAGGAATCTATTCTATCTTCTTTACTCTTTTACTTTATGCTTTTTTGAATTTTGCTAATTTTTACAAGCATATTTTCATTTAATATGAGGGAAAAGATAGCAATACTCCATTTATTAAAAATGATGATGTAAGATTTCACAAACGGTCCATCATTTGGGCCTGCTCAGCATCCTTCTAGTCCCTGTTCTCCTGGTCATAGCATAATCCTCTTTTTTTTTTAAGTGCCTTTCCTCAACCCCAGGTCTTTTGGATGTGGTTGCCAATCAGGAGGGGGTGGACTCATGACTCAGAAGAGAATGATAAGATTTTCTCTACCAACAATCTGAATCTAATGGAGGCACCCAGGGACAGAAGGTATTTAATGCTAGTCAGCAGGAGGTAGAAACCTGAAGAGTTGGCTAAAGAACTTTTGTTTCTAAAACCTCTGTAACCATCCTGGTTTCTCTTCTTTCTTTTCTCCCTAAATTCTGCAAGCTACTCCTATATGGTTCCATAGCTCTTGTTGTTGTTAGTTTCTGCAGTAAAAACTCTAATGATCCAAATAATAATAAAGAATATTTGGGTGACATGGGGATTTATCTCCAATATCCCCCAAATCCATAAACTTATCACCCCAATACAGCAGTATTTTATTTGTTCACATTACCTATTGGTCCACTCTTGTGCAGATAGAATCATGATTTGCATATCGTCTTACATCTAGATTTTACTACCTAGCATTATACCTACAATAATGTTTAGCACTTCTGCAAAGCTTTCTATTCATCATTTTAATGCATGTTATTATCTTATATTGGTATGTCATAATTTATTAAATCTTGATCCAGTGGTTGGATATTTGAACTGATTTTAGTTTTTTCTAGCAGACATAATGTTTAAAATTATCATATTCACAGCAAGCATTGTGCTTTTGTTGAGTTATTTCTTTCCTTAGGATAAATTTACAAAATTGAAATATGGATCTGCTATGGTGTTATCTTTTTTCCTTCCATGCATTTGATGTGATGCATTATAAAGTGAAAGGTACTTTGTTCTACAAACAATTTTCTGTTTTACATGTTTGGATTTCCATTTTTAAGGTAATATTAGATCAGGCAAATTCAGATTAGTAGAATTTACTTGCTTATAAGTTGTGCCTCTGTGTTATGACTATTATACTGTCATTAGTATGATTATAATTTTTTAAATAACAAAGATGTTGAACATAACACAAAGAAAATGGTACAAATAACAAGGGAAGAATCTCAATGAATTTTCACAAAGTGAAACACACCCATGTAACCACTATGAAGCCCAAGGAGGACTGGTGGCATTCTAGAAGTCCCTTAGCTCTCACTCGATTATTACATTCCATCAGGTAACCACAATCCTGACATCTATCACCATAACAATGTTTTCTGTGTTTAAACAAATGTACCCTTTGTGTGTGGTTTCTTTCAGCAATATTATGCTTATAAGCTCCTTCCATGTCATGTGGGACAGTAGCTCACCCTTCTTATTGTGGTATAATATTATATTGTATGGATTTATGAAAATTTATCCATTCTACTATTGATAGATGCTTGGGCTGTTTCTAAATTTCAACTTCAACAAATAGCACTGGAATTGCTGACTCATAGATTGTGCATATATTCAATTTCCCTAGACACTACAAGTTTTCCAAAGTGGTGGACCAATTTACATGCTCACTCACAGCATGGAGTTTCACTTGCTTCATGTCCTCAGGGATCCTGGGTATATTCAATCTTTCTTTAGACATAATGATAGGTATATAATGATATCTCATTCTGACTTTAATTTGTGCCTTTTAATGTTTATTGGCCACTTGGACTTTCTCATTTATGAGGTACTTGTTCAAGTTTTTACCTTTTTTTTTTGAGATATGATTTTCATATAGTGAAATTCACCAATTTTATGAGTACAGTTATTTGAGTTTTACAAATGTATTCTATAAGCCAGGCATGGTGGCGCACGTTTGTAATCCCAGTACTTGGGAGGCTGAGACTGGAGGATCGAGGGTTCACAGCCAGCCTTAGCTACTTAGTGAGGCCCTCTGCAACTTAGTGAGACCCTGTTTCAAAAAATGAATAAAAAATAGGGGTGGGGGTGTAGCTTGGAGGTAGAATGCCCCTGGGTTCCATCCCCAGTAACTCAAAAATCAAACAAACAAACAAAAAAATGTATTCTATAATGTCGCTATCCTCAGGATTATGATACAGAATATTTCCATTACCCCATAAAGTTCCTATGCGTCCTTTGAAGTCAGTTCACTTCTCCCATCCATTGACCAGTGGCAACGTTGATACGTGTTCTATTACTATAACTTCACCTTGTTTCAGTGAGTGTTCTCTCTGCTGTGATCCAAAATCACACTCACACACACACACACACACACACACACACACACACACACACACACACACCCTTAGAGGAATTCACCTGTTTATACCTCCGGTAATTTCATTCCATATAAATATATAGTTCATTTTATTCCAGCGACCCAGCAGGAACTGGGGCTGCACATTCTTATGGCATCATCACAGGGAGCAGAGAGAGAGCAAAAGGTCATTGAAAGTTTGAGAGAGATGCTGCTACCGCTGGGGGAGGCTGGCATGGCGTTGGACCACTCGCTGTACTCAGTCACACCCCCAGGGACCCTTGCTGAATCAGCCCCAGAACACACTGTACCTGGCCCCACCCCCAGGCACATCCACCTCAAGCAAGGCTGCCTCCAAGAGGCGAGAGTTCCAGGGGACATTTTGCATCCAAACTGTAACACTTGTCTAGAATTTTACATAAATAGAATAACTTAGTAGATTATGTTCTATGTCTGGTTTCTTTCTCTGAGCATAATCCTTTTGAAATTCCATCCTACCGGCTATGGTGGTGTGTGCTTGTAATCTCAGTACTTGGGAGGCTGAGACAGGAAAATTGCAGATTCCAGGCCAGCCTCAGCTACTTAGTGAAGCCCTCTGCAACTTAGTGAGACCCTGCTTCAAAATAAAGAATAAAAAAAATAGGCCTGAGGGTGTAGCTCGGAGGTAGAATATCTCTGCAAAAAAAAAAAAAAAATCCATCTCTGTCATGTCAGCAAATATTTGTTGCTTTAATTTTATTTATTTTTGGTACTGGGGATTGAACTCATTAGCATTTTACCTTCAAGCTACATTCCCAGACCAATTTTTTTATTTTTATTTTTTTTAACTTTGAAACAGGGCCTCAGTTGCTGAGGGACTCCATAAATTGCTGAGGCTGCCTCAAAACTAAGATCCTTCTGTCTCAGCCTCCCAAGTACTGGGATTACAGGTGTGTGTGCCACCACGCCCAGTTTAGTTCATTGCTTTTTACTGCTTAGTAGCATTCCACTGTGTGAATATGTCTCAATTTGTTTATCATTCATCTTGTAATGGACATTTTGTTGTTTCCAGTTTGAGGCCATTATGAATAAAACTGAAATTAACATTTGAGTATGTGTTTGTATATCCATGTTTTCATTTTTCTAAAATAGGTATGTAGGATTGGAATTGCTGTGTCTTATAGTAAACTCATGTTTAACTTTGTGTGTATGTGTGGTACTGAGGATTGAACCCAGGGGCATTCTACCTCTGAGCTACACTCCCAGTCCTATTTTATTTTTATTTTGCAACAGGGTCTTGCTAAGTTATCTCACATTGGCCCAGAACCTTTAATCTCAGCCTCCCAAGTACTGGGATTACAGGCATACACTACCATGCCCTGCCATATGTTTAATTTTGTAAGAAACTATCAATCTTAGTCAAGAGCAGTGGCACAACCTAGCAAGACCCTGTTTCAAAATAAAAAATAAAATAGGGCTGGGGATGGGGATGTAGCTCAGAGGAAGGAAGGAAGGAAGAAGGAAGGAAGGGAGGAAGGAAGGGAGGAAGGGAAGGAAACTCTTCATATAATTTTAATAATTTTTCATCAGTGAATTCTAAACACTGAAGGAAGAAGTAATGCTAATTTAATATAAGCTCTTTCAGAGAAAAGAAAAAAAATGAATACTTACTAACTCGTTTTATGAGGCCAGTGAAACATAGCTCCCAGAACCTGAAGTCAGTACAAGAAAGGAATATTATAGGCCAGTTTCTTTCTTATCAGAGATGAAAAAACAATCCTAAATTAAATATCAGCAAAACAAAACTGGGGATACATAATATATAAAATGTGTGTTTCAAGCATGCAAGATCAGTCTTACCTAAGTAGTAATATTATATACTCAATTAATAGATTAAAGGTGAAAAATTAAATGATCATCCTTATAAGTACAGAAAAGGAATTTGATAAAATTTAATAACCACACATGATTAAAAACTCTTAACAAATGAGATTTTTTTCCTCCTTTTGGTAACCTTTATTTTGAAATAATTTTAGACTTACAGAAAAGTTCCAAAATTAATTGGAAGAAATCATGTATAACCTTCACCAAATTCTGTAATTGTTTATATTTTATCATATTTGCTTTATCATTTTTAGTCTATATATGAGACTTTTCTGACCCATTTAAGAATAAGTTGTAGCCAGGCATGGTGGCACATGCCTATAATTCCAGTATTTGGGAAGCTAAACTAAGACAGGAGGATCACAGGTTCAAGGTCAGCCTCGGCAACTTATTGAGGCCCTCAGCAATTTAGTGAGATCCTATTCCAAAATAATAAATAAGATCATATGTGCCCCTTCCTCTTATGTATTTATTTTTTGTATGTGTGATCAGTCTTGCTAGGGAGTTACTGGTTTTATTATTCTTTTCAGTGATTTTACACTTCTTTTTATTAATTTTATGCTTTCTTCAGTTTGTTTTTTCTAACTTCTTCAGACAGATACATAGATAATTCTTGTTTAAAGCTCTATGTTCTAGCCTTTAAGATTATAAATCTTAGCCAGGCGTGGTGGTGCACGCTTGTAATCCCAGTACTTGGGAGGCTAAGACCTGAGGATTCAGGTTCGCAGCCACCCTCAGCTACTTAGTGAGGTTCTCCATAACTTAGTGAGACCCTGTTTCAAAATAAAGAATAAAAAATAGGACTGGGGGTGTAGTTCAATCCCCAGTGCCACTGTGTGTGTGTGTGTGTGTGTGTGTGTGTGTGTGTGTGTGTGTGTGTGTATATATATCCCAAACACAAATTTAGCCATGTTAAAAATTCTGATGTATCTTATGTTAAGTGAGATTAGTCAGTCACAAAAAGTAAAAAGTCGAATGCTCTCCCTAATATGTGGAAGCTAGGGAGAAAATGGGACATCAGAGGGACTCCAGATGAAGAAGGAGAATCCTTAGGTGAGCAAAGAATTTGACTTAACCGAAAGTGATGGGGGGAGGGGGGACACCCTAATGAGCATGATGTACTTTCATGAACACATCAAAGTCAATCACTAAACTGAACTTGAGAAGGAGGGAAGAGGAGGGAGTGGGGTGGGGTGGGAATTGGGAAAGGGTTAAATGAGAAATATGTGCATATATGCCTTTATCAGCTTGTACCTAACAAAGATGTATGATTATAATGCACCAATTAAAAATAAATAAATAAAATTTTTTAAAAATTCTGATGTGTCATACTTCCACTATGATTCAAACTATTTCCTAATTTCCACTGTGATCTCTTCTTTGACCCATACATTTTTAAAAAATATATGTTTAATTTCTGTGTAGTTAGAAATTTTCTAGTTTTTTTGAAAGAAAAAAAAAAAAGAATTAGGGAGATGAAAAGGAATGGACAAAGGAAAGTAAGAAGTTGCAGCCAATGAAGTCAGAGGAAAACCAAGAGAGTGGTTGTGTCCTTGGAGCCTCAGCTATCCTATTTGTAAATGTGGGTGCTGACTTTTTTGGAGTTTCAGGGTTCTGTTATTTAATATTGGTGATACCTACATGTCATAATTTATTCTATGAAAAGGTGAATTCAGAATGCTACATATCCCTATTCCCAAGAGCAGAAACAGGGAATCTTGACCTTGAGAAAATTAAATGTCCATGTCACTCTCCTTGCATTTCTATGGCAGAAGGCAACTGGGTCCAATGTTTCTCATGTTCTATGCTGTAAAACCAGTATCCATAATTTATATATGGTATGGAGGAAAAACGTTCCTGTGGCCAAATAAGTTAAGGAAGTGCCAGTTAACATTAAATTCTTTAATGTGGAATTTTTCATGTTATATGGAGCCTGTGAATGTCTAAAAAAATATTTATTTTACCTTGGAATCTTCAATACATAATAATTTCTTGACATTAATCTCCATACATAGTATATAGAATACTGATCTAAATTTGTCATTCTTCTAATTTTCTTAATTAGAAAATAAAGAGTTGCTGGGCGTGGTGGTGCACATTTGTAATCCCAGCATTCGGGAGGCTGAGACCGGAGGATCCGGGTTCGAGGCCAGCCTCAGCTACCTAGTGAGGCACTCCGCAACTTAGTGAGACTCGGTTTCAAAATAAAGAATAAAAAATAGGGCTGGGGGTATAGCTCGGAGGTAGAATGCCCCTGAGTTCAATCCCCAGTACTGCAAAAAAAAAAAAAAGAAGAAGAAGAAGAAGAAAAGAAAGAGTTGTGTAATTTGACTAAAAAAAAATTGTTGATTATTGGTTTAATTACCTTCTGTTCAAAGAACATATTGCATGTGATTTAATCTTGGGAAGTATGTTGAGGTGTGCTTTATGGCCCAAGTTACTGTCTCTTTCAGTAAATGTTCCATGTCCGTATGAAATGCAGTTGTGGGGAGGAATGTTCCATATATCTCAATTGTGTTCCTTTTGTTAGTCATGCTGTTTAAATGGTGTGTATTCTTACCAATTTTTGTCTACTTGTTCTATTGTTCACTGAAAAACCTGTGTCAAAAGCACTGGCTGTTATTGCTGATTTGTTTATTTTTCCTTGCAGATTTAGAAATTTTTCACTTTATGTATATTGAAATATATTGTTGGGCCAGGCGTGGTGGCGCACGCTTGTAATCCCAGCATTTGGGAGGCTGAGACCGGAGGATTGGGGTTCACGGCCAGCCTCAGCTACCTAGTGAGGTACTCCGCAACTTAGTGAGACCCGGTTTCAAAATAAAGAATAAAAAATAGGGCTGGGGGTGTAGCTCGGAGGTAGAATGCCCCTGAGTTCAATCCCCAGTACCGCAAAAAAAAAAAAAAAGAAATATATTGTTGGTTGTATACAGAATTAGGATTGTATGTCTTCCTGAAGAATTGATATTTTTATTATTGTAAAACATCACCATCTATTTCTAATAACATTTCTTTCTTTAAAGTCTGCTTTGTATGTTATTATGTGGCTATGCCTGCTTTTTTTTAGAGGGGGTTAGTGTTTGTATGACATCTTTTAATCTTTTTGAGTTATTATGTTAACATTCTGACTCTTTTATATTTTGTAAAAAGCATGTAACTTTTTTATTTTTGGTGGTACTAGGGATTGAACCCAGGGGCATTCTACCTCCAAGCTACAACCCTAGCCCTATTTTATTTATTTATTTACTTATTTATTTACCAGAGTCTAGCTAATATGCTAAGAGTCTCACTAAGTTGCTGAGGCTGTCCTCAAACCCATAATCCTGTCTCAGCCTCCCAAGTACTGGAATTATAGGTGTGTGCCACCATGCCCAGCTGTATGTAATTTTTAAAAAATTAGTATGACAATCTTTGTCTTTTAGTGGAATATTATTCCATTTTTTACTTAAAATAATTAATGATATATTTGGGTTTCCAGCTACCATCTTACTATTTTTCTATGTGTCCCCTTTATCACTTGCCCTTGTTTATCTTCTTTCTTGCCTTCCTTTGGCTTCATGGAGTTTTATTTATTTATTATTAAGATTGTTTTCTCCCAGCCGGGCGTGGTGGCGCCCGCTTGTAATCCCAGCATTCGGGAGGCTGAGACCAGAGGATCCGGGTTCGCGGCCAGCCTCAGCTATCTAGTGAGGCACTCCGCAACTTAGTGAGACTAGGTTTCAAAATAAAGAATAAAAAAAAATAGGGCTTGGGGTATAGCTCGGAGGTAGAATGCCCCTGAGTTCAATCCCCAGTACCGCAAAAAAAAAAAAGATTGTTTTCTCCCTTTTACTATTTGTGCTTTATTATATCTATATCTATATCTATGAATCTTTTAACAATAACCCTAGACTTTATAACATGCACCCTTGACTTATTACAGTCTAGTATAAATTAGTTTTTTACCAGCAAGTAGTCTCCTTGCTGGCAACCCCTCACAGGTCTGTACCATTCTGGTAGTCTAGTTGCGAGTTGGCATAGCTCCTCACCATATGTAGAAATTGACTCCTGTCTTCTCTTTCTGGGCTCAAGAGACCCACATTCTCCTGAAGGCAGGCCATTCCACTTGTCTTGGAGACCTTTCCATACCAGATAATCGATCTTCTGCCTAGGTGGCCTAGTAGTCAGAAAATCACGTCTTAACCCTCCCTCTAGAGAGGAGAAAAACATTTTTTTTTTTCATGATGAACCAATAGACAAGAAAACAAAATACAGTTTCTTAATCAAGTTATCCTGCCACACCTACTAATGTTACATTGGGTTTTGTGGCCTTATTTTAGAATCTAACCATAATTAGTTATGTTATTTCTGTTAGAAATTAATTCTAAGTTATAAACACTTAGACTTTAGGAACTTCAGGAACCCAATATACTCATAATACATGTTCTCTATATACCATCCTTTCTTCCTTCCCTTTATATGGGAAAAGAAAAAATTGCAGAGACTGATGATAAAGCTCATCATGACTTTAGGAATACTCAGGTCACTTTTCTTCAGGGCTTTGCTTCAACATTAACACCTTCAAATTAGGTGAACATGTGGAAATATCTCGTCTCTTACCAAATCACAAGGTATTTTTGTACCTTTAATTTTCTTTGCCAGGACACAAATAACAGAGATAAAAGCAAATAATAATTTTCAAAGATCTATCTCAGCAGGCATGGTGGCACACGCTTGTAATCCCAGCATTTGGGAGGCTGAGACCAGAGGATCTGGGTTCGAGGCCAGCCTCAGCTACCTAGTGAGGCACTCTGCAACTTAGTGAGACCCTGTTTCAAAATAAAGAATAAAAAATAGGGCTGGAGGTGTAGCTTGGAGGTAGAATGCCCCCAAGTTCAATCCCCAGGACCAAAAAAAAAAAAAAAGATCTATCTCCAAATTATATTGCAAAGTTAAAATGAAGTCATAAGTACAAATGTAGGTAAGGTTTAATTCAGTAATTGTATTTTGAGTGTTGTAGCACCTAGGTCAAAGAACCACGAGGTGGACCTGGTTTAATGAGACATCACAAAGGTCGAATGGGAAAATCAGCAGGGACTAAATGGTATTGCTTTTGCTAAAAGTTGCCATAATAATTTCTAAATTTTTCTCCTTTGATACTCAACTTTCAATTCCAAGGAGAGAGAATGTAGTTGAGACTTCTTACTATTTCCTCTGCTCTTCAGCTTTTCCCTGAACTAGTAAAGTAACCTTTCCTGCTATTTTAGGCAAACTTTATTTTTAAGTGATTACCCCCAGTATCACATACTTTTCTGTTATGAAAAATAAGATGTACTAGGAGTAAATTGAACTCATTGTAAATTTTTTTCTTCAAAACTTTTTCTTACAAACTGGACATAACTGGTGGTGCATACCTGTAATCCCAGTACTTGGGAGGCTGAAACAGGAGCATGGCAGATTCGAGGACAGCCTCAGCAATTAGTGAGATTCTCACCAATCTAGTGAGACCCTGTTTCAAAATAAAAATCAAATAGGGCTTGGGGTGTAGCTTAGAGGTAGAATGCCCCTGCATTCAATGTTTAATCTCTAGTACCACAATAAAATAAAATAACATATAAAATAGGGCTGGGGTGTAGCTCAGCGATCTCAGAGGTTGAATGCCCCTGGGTTCAATTCCCAGTAAAACACAATGCATACATCACACACACACACACACACACACACACACACACACACACACACACACACACCTTTCCTACCAACACAAATAAAAAATAAAACAACAATAAAGAACACTCCTGATTCCATAGGTGGAACATTTTTTGTTTTTTAGTTTCTTGGGACCACCATTCTCATGTCTAGTCCAATAAATATTGGAGAGAAGATAGGATGATAACAAGGTATGTGTGTGTGTATGTGGGTGTGTGGGTGTGTGTTTATGTAGCATATTATAAGAGCGCTTTGTTTTCCCAAGATAATTTATAACTTTGGCCTAGGATTTTCTAAAGGGCATCTTGAGTTTTAATATCTCTTACTAAATTGCTTTCTAGTATTACATCCCCAGTAATGTATAAAAGTTCCCAGCTGGGAGAGGTGGTACAACAACCTATAATCCCAGCTACCCTGGAGGCTAAGGCAGGAGGATCACAAGTTCAAGGCCACCCTGGGCAACTTGGCAAGACTGTGTCTCAAAATAAAATTTTAAAAAGGGGTTGGAAATGTAGCTCAGTGGTAGAGCACCACTGGGTTCAGTTCCCAGTACTACACAAACACACACACATACAAATACAAACACACAAGAGTTCTCATAACTTCCTTACTCTTGCAATTCTGATTACTGTAGCATAGGCTTAGAACTGCCTGCATGCCCTGGAGTCAATATTTCCTGCGAACTGGTAGTATCTGTGGGTGATATTCAGCGTTGGGTCTCACTGTGAACCAACCCAGCCCAAACTTAAAGGGATATCAGTCCTCTGGGAAGAATTAGGGAAGAGCAAGAGAGGAGTGGCACACAGCTTCAGGATTAGGTGCACACTTTATTCATTTTTACACCCCCAATATGTAGTACAACCTGAAACTCATGGCTTAAGCCTCAGTAGATGTTAGATTTACTGAAACTAACTATAAATCCTAATCCGCTTTTGGCTTTCACTTCTCTAAGCTTCAGGTTCAGTAAGTTATGGATGACAATAATTCAAGGAGTCATTCTAAAGATAGAATGAGATATAAATATGAAAACATTTATAAGCTCTAAAGAGCAATGCAAATTAAGTTATAAAAGAAAGCTGCTTCTGCGTTGTGATTTCTTAGATATGGCCAGATAACATTTGGCAATTCAAAAGCATGGCCAGTTATCTCACTAGCATTTTTCCTGTAACCCTAGTAAATTCGAGAGTCCCACATACCTCAAACTCTGCTCAGGGTCACACACAAAGGAAGGGAAGTATTCTAATCTTCATTTGCAACTCTCAGCCTCAAAGAGGAACCCACTATGCTGAAGGGACACATTTGAATTCTATTTTATTCCATTCAGTCCTCAAGCTTAAACCCACAATCTCTTTCTAAAGTACCCAGCTTATGACTTTTGTGTATTTTCTCCTTTTTTTCTTTTTTTTATATAGTACAGGGGCATTCTATCTCTCAGCTACACCCCAGCCCTATTTTATTTTTATTTAGAAATAGGGTCTCACTGAGTTGCTGCAGTCCTTGTTAAGTTGCTGAAGCTGGCCTTGAACCTCTGATCTTCCTGTTTCAGCCTCCCAAGTACTGAGATTTCAGGTGTGCACCATGATGCACAGCTTTTTTCTAACATTTTAAAGGCTGACTCAGACCCTCTGTGGCTAAATTACTTCTTTCTCTTCTAATTTCTCTGCTCAGATGTCAACTATTCATCCCCAGAGTCCACATCACAAACATCAAGGAAATCTAGAAAACAGTGGCCTGGCGAAAAGATTGAACATTTATATATTAATAAATCATCCTACATCATCCATTTTTGTTATGGAATGCAGTGACTTTTTTTTTTTTTTTTTTTTTTTTGTGGCACTGGGAATCAAACTCAGGGGGCATTTTACCTCCGAGCTATACTCCCAGCCCTATTTTTTATTCTTTATTTTGAAACAGGGTCTCACTAAGTTGCAGAGTGCCTCACTAGGTAGCTGAGGCTGGCCTCGAACCTGGATCCTCCGGTCTCAGCCTCCCAAATGCTGGGATTACAAGCGAGCGCCACCACTCCCGGCTCAGTAACATTATTTTTATGGCTCAGTGACATTATTTTTATATTGTGTAACCTGTTTTTTTCTTTTTGGCAGTGGTGGGGATTGAACCCAGAGCCTCATCATTTGTACTTTGATGTTAAAAAATAAGGTCCTCCTCAATTTTTTTTTTTTTTTCTGATACCAGGGATTGAACCCAAGGGTGTTCTACCTTTTAGCTATGTCTCCAGCTTTATCTTATTGTTGGTGTAGTACTGGGGTTGAACCTAGAGGCATTCTACGTCTGGGCTACATCCCCAACCCTGTTTTACTTTTTATTTTGAAACAAGATCTCACTAAGTTGCTGAGGGCCTTGCTAAAATGCTGAGGCTGGCCTTGAACCTGCAGTCCTCCTTTCTCAGCCTCCCAAGTATTAGAACTGCAGGCATGCACCACCAGGCCCACCTTGCTCATAGTATTTAAACTAGTCACTATCACTGCTCTTGCAATAGTTCTCTGGACTGCCCTGCCTAAATGTGAACTCTCATTTATTCCCAATTTAGCCTCCCCTCAGGACTTCCGCATGTCCATTGTTGGCATCTTAGAAGCGCGCTCATTGGCCAGGTGTATTATCAGAAGGGGAAGAGTGGGACCGTAGAGACTAATTAAGAGGCTTGCATCATGTAGCAGAAACAGATTGAGCTCAGATTTGCAGGCAGGGTGTTTTGGGTTTATGTGGAATAACACGATAACACTCTCCTTAGGTGAGAGGATACATAAACCCTAAATATTGGCCTCAGCAATGTAAGAGTGTTATACTTTCAGGCATTACAAGTTCATAGAAATGTTTCCAGATATTGAGACATAGATTGCCTGTACAGCTCCATGCTTGTGTTTAAAAAGCGCAATTCACAAATTTCATGGAGGAGCTTATTCACTTGTAGATAAAATACCAAGTGGACAGGAAATTTTCATGGGTTTCCTGCCTTTTGTTCCTTTTACCAGGAGAACAATTATTCTATCAACACATGTTAAAACAATTCTGGTGGTATCAGATGCTCAGCTAAGAAAGTTCCTGCTACCAGATGAATGCTAATTTCACATATAAAATGTCCTGAAGAAACCAGAGGATTAGATCCCAGACTGGAGGACTGATTCTAATACCAAGAAGTGTGTCTAGATCCAGATGGACTTTTTGCCATGAGTTCAGACCCAGCAAATGGATTGGTTTCCAGGAACAGAAATCTGGGCCAGTTTGAGAAATGGGTTACCATCTCATCTACCTTACATAGTAAGCAGGGGTTATGAAATAATTTTAAAATGCTGGCATAATATTTAAATTACTTAAGCATTTATTTCTAGTTTTTGCCTGTTTCAATCAAGACAACTCCAATCCAGGGCTCAACGGAATTAGTGGATTATTTCTAGATCTATGAGTAGCCTGCTTTGCTTTAGTACAGGGTGTGTGTGTGTGTGTGTGTGTGTGTGTGTGTGTGTGTGTGTGTCCTAAGGGATTAAGAGCACCACACCATAAAGCTTCTAAGGAGCCAGGTGTGGTGGTGCATGCTTGTAATCCCAGCATTTGGGAGGCTGAGACTGGAGGATCCAGGTTCGAGGCCAGCCTCAGCTACCTAGTGAGGCCCTCTGCAACTTAGTGAGACCCTGCTTCAAAATAAAGAATAAAAAATAGGGCTGGGGGTATAGCTCAGAGGTAGAATGCCCCTGAGTTCAATCCCCAGTACTGCAAAAAAAAAAAAAAAAAAAAAAAAGCTTCTAAGGAAAAGGCCAGAAAGATAACACTGTGGAACACAGTATATGACAATCTACTCTGGAAACATAATGTTAGTAACTAAATATGTTTGGGGCCAGCTTGGTCTAGCACAACAGTGGCTCCACTCTGTATTTTTTTTTTTTTTTTTTTTTTGCAGTACTGGAGAGATTGAACCCAGGAGCATTCTACCTCTGAGCTACATCCCCAGTCCTATTTTTTATTCTTTATTTTGAAACAGGATCTCACTAAGGTGCGGAGGGCCTCACTAAGTAGCTGAGGCTGGCCGCAAACCTAGATCCTCCTGTCTCAGCCTCCCAAGTACAGGGATTACTGACATGCACAACCATGCCCAGCTCTTAATTGTCTTTTAAGTCTCAGTTTATATGTTCCTCCTTCTGTGAAGACTTCTATAACATAGGATCGCAGGTGGGGTTTTTTTTGGATTTTTTTTTTTTTTTTTTTTTTTTTTTTGTGGTACTGGGGATTGAATTCAGGAGCATTCTACCTCTGAGCTATACCCCCAGCCCTGTTTTTTATTCTTTATTTTGAAACAGGGTCTCACTAAGTTGCGGAGGGCCTCACTAAGTAGCTGAGGCTGGCCACAAACCCGGATCCTCCCATCTCAGCCTCCCAAATGCTGTGATTACAAGCGTGTGCCACCACACCTGGCTTGGACCACAGGTTTGATACCAGCTTCAGCAACTTAGCAAGACTCCAATTTCAAAAACAGAAAATAAAAAGGGCTAGAGGTATAGATCAGAAGTAGAATGCCCTGGGTTCAATCTCCACCCAGTACAATACACAAAGCTAAGGCTGTCCTTGTACCTGCGATCCTCCTGTCTCAGTCTCCAAGTACTGGGATTACAGGCATGTGCCATCATGCCTGGCCTTTATTTTTTATTTGGAAAAAGGATCTCACCAAATTGCTGAGGATCTTGCTAAGATGCTGAGGCTGGCCTCAAACTTGCAATCCTTCTGTCTCAGCCTCCCAAGTACTTGTATTATGGACATAATTAAAATTTAAAATATATAAAAATAAAATATCAAAATAACATAAAATATATAAAAAAACACATACATTGGTTTGAAAAAGAGTCAAGTTGAGCCGGGCGTGGTGGCGCACGCTTGTAATCCCAGCATTCGGGAGGCTGAGACCGGAGGATCCGGGTTCGAGGCCAGCCTCAGCTACCTAGTGAGGCACTCCACAACTTAGTGAGACTCGGTTTCAAAATAAAAAAAAAAAATAGGGCTGGGGGTGCAGCTCGGAGGTAGAATGCTTCTGAGTTCAATCCCCAGTACCGCAAAAAAAAAAAAAAAAAAAAGAAAAAGAGTCAAGTTATTAGCCTAAAGGCCATCTAATATCTCTTTCTTTTTATGGTACTGGGGATTGACCCCAGGGACATTCTACCTCTGAGATATAACTCCAGCCTTATTTTATATTTGGAAATAAGGTCTCTCTCTGGCTGCAAACCTGTGATCCTTCTGCCTCAGCCTCCCAAGTACTGGGATTATAGGCGTGAGCCTCCACTCCTGGACTAATATATCTTTCTGACTCGGTTCCCAAATTTCAGACCAACATATCACTCATCTTATGTTTCCAGCTGAGCATCTCAAACTTCACAGGTACAAAACATAATCTTTCACTTTGATACAGAGCTAAAACCCTCCCGCAGATAACACCAGTTCACCTTGTTACGACAAATGCTAGCACCATTCTCCCAATTGCCTAAGCTGGAAGCCTGCCTGTCGCCCATGGCTCTGCCTGCTCAGGCCTGTTAATTCTATCCTCCAATTATCTCCTGTGTTCTTCCCCTTCTTTTTGTCCTCAGCATCCCCAGCTTAGTTCAGGGCCCCCGATACAGACTGTTGTAACTATTTCCTAAATCATATCTCTATCCCCATTTTCCGTGGCTGTCGTCCTTTAAATCAGTCTCAAAAATTCCACACCCCCCCAAACAGTAATTAATACTTTCTGGGCTCACTGTGGTGCTTACACTACTTTTACATGCATTTTCCTTTTGACTCCTAACAGCCCTAGTTTGAAACACCTTCCTGAGGTCCTTCAGTAAAGGGACAGAGACAAGTTCTAACTAGGTGGCCTGGTTCACAGTAGTGCTGCTAGCCTAGGCCATAATCTCCTGGAATCCTCTGCTGCTTAAGTATGTGATGACCCAACTGACTAAAAACCAGTTCCTGACTTTTTTTTTTTTTTCTTGGCAGTACTGGGGATTGAACTCAGGGTCATTCTACCTCTGAGCTACACCCCTCAGCCCTATTTTATTCTTTATTTTGAAACAGGGTCTCATTAAGTTGCAGAGTGCCTCACTAAGTAGCTGAGGCTGGCTGCGAACCTGCAATCCTCCTGTCTCAGCCTCCCAAGTACTGGGATTACAAGTGTATGCCACCACACCCCGTTTTGACTTTTTTTTTTTTTTTTTTTTAAGTGTAACCTTTTTATTACTTAAGGACATTTGGCTATTATGTAGAAACTTTACTGGCTGGTTTGTGATGATCAGCTCAAAACATATACAGATATAAAAACATCTTTTATTCTGCAAATATATTCAATTTTATGTGTTAATTGTGGTTCAGTAAGGTTGCAGAAAAAAAAACAATTAAAAAAAAACAATTTTAAAAAACAATTTAAAAAAATTACCTTCTCTCCTCATTGCCATTCTCTCCTAACTCCACAATCCAGGCACACACAACTAACTACCTGCTGTATGTACCATAGTATTTCAAACATGTCTGTGTCTGATTCTCCTCCTGAGTGGATGGCCTCACTGTACTCTTTTGTTTATCTTTGGGTACTAGGTATTGAACCCAGGGTCATTTTGCCTCTGAGCTATACCCCTGGCCTTTATTTATTTATTTATGTATGTATTTATGTACTGGAGGTTGAACCCAGGGGTTTTCTACACCAAGCCATACCCAAGCCCTTTTTATTTTGAAACAGGTCTTCCTAAGTTGCTGAGGGTCTTCCTAAGTTGCCAAGGCTGGCCATGAACTTGCAATTCTCCTGTCTCAGCCTCCCAAGTACTAGGCTTACAGGCTTGCACCATTGTGCCTGGCCAGGTATTCTTTTTTTTTTTGTGGTACTAGGGATTGAACTCAGGGGCATTCTACCTCTGAGCTATACCGCCAGCCCTAGTTTTTTTTTTATTCTTTATTTTGAAACAGGGTCTCGCTAAGTTGCGGAGTGCCTCACTAGGTAGCTGAGGCTGGCCTTGAACCTGGATCCTCCGGTCTCAGCCTCCCGAATGCTGGGATTACAAGCGTGCGCCACCACGCCCGACCCAGGTATTCTTTTTCCAGAGTTGCTAGTATATTGGTGAATGGTACTCATGTTAAAAGGGGAGGGCTAAGCCGGGCATGGTGGTGCATGCTTGTAATCCCAGTACTTGGGAGGCTGAGACAGGAGGATTGCTGGTTTGAGGCTAGCCTCAGCTACTTAGTGAGGTCCTCTGTAACTTAGTGAGACCCTGTTTCAAAATAAAGAATAAAAATTAGGGCTGGGGATGTAGCTCAGAGGTAGAATGCCCCTGGGTTCCATTCCCACTAAGGAAAAAAAAGGGGGGGGGGCTGAAATCGTTAAGCCAAAATGGACCTAAAGGGTTGTCAGAGAAGAGGTCCTGAGGGTGCAATTGGAATCTGGAATCCAGGAGATGGGCTAACAGAGGGATGCTTTGGATATGCTGGCAACTGGGAGCTGTTGCCCATCTCAGCCTTTTTATTCCTGGTATTTGTGATGCTTTATTGCCTTATGTGAGTGGGTAAGGGCTTTAAGAGGTGGGGCTGAGGGCCTTCCTGGAATCTCCCTTGTTTTTGTGAACTCTACACATTCCTCATGGCTATTTTAGCCTCATTTCTACATCTTCCTCTTATCTGCATTAATGTTCCTGCTCTGGGCTTCTTGCACTGTTTTGTGAGGCTTCTTGAGGGTGGGCACTGTGGGCTTTTCTTATATTCTATACCACAAGAATCTAATACATTACAGGCAAATTAATTAATTGTGGTACTGAGGATTGAACTCAGGGGCATTCGGACTCTGAGCTACACCCCCAGCTCTATTTTATTTATTTATTTATTTATTTATTTATTTATTTATTTATTTATTTATTTATTGTGGTACTGGGGATTGAACTCAGGGGCATTCTACCTGTGAGCTATACCCCCAGCCCTATTTTTTATTCTTTATTTTGAAATCGAGTCTCACTAAGTTGCGGAGTGCCTCACTAGGTAGCTGAGGCTGGCCACGAACCTGGATCCTTCGGTCTCAGCCTCCCGAATGCTGGGATTACATGTGTGCGCCACCACGCCCGGCTTCTATTTTATTTTGAAACAAGGTCTCAAAGTTTCAGAGGACCTCACTAAGTTGCTGAGACTGGTTGTGAATCTGTGATCTTCCTGTTTCAGCCTCCCAGTTACTAGGATTACAGGTGTGCACCACTGTGCCTGGCTCACTACAGATAAATTTAATTTAAATTTTAAAAAAGAATTAAAAAAAATGTTACAGGGAGGCAGATTTTGGCTTAGTGTAAGAGAAATTAAAAAGCATATTTGCATATAATCAGAGAATAGACTACTGGCTAAGAGTTTTGTCTTTGGTGTTTAAAATTGAGCCTTCTGTGTGAACTTGAGTAGCTTATTCTGCCCATGCCTCCATAAATTGGAGATAATGTGACCTATGGTATTCAGTCTTGTGAAAATTAAATGAGATAATATGTGGATAGTATTTGGTTTAGTTCTTGGCACCTTATAGTGTTACTATTTTTTTCTGAGTTCTTACGAACATTCAGTAGCACTATCTCACAATAAGGTCAATTGCTCTGCATAGCAGTGAGTTCCCTTTTAGTGAAGATATTCAGGCAACAGAAAAACCCAGTAGGGATGCTATAGAAGCAGTTTCTGAGTTGAAAAGATTAGATGACTTTTCTAAGGACGTTTCCAATCAGAAAAGAGGGAAGCTCTTCCTCTGATCCAAAAAAGTGTGATCATTAATGTTATTTCTGGCAAAGGTGAGGACTGTTGGGGGGAGGGGGAGACATTGTATTTGGCTGTATGTATATATCACAAAGAACAAAATATTTTATTCCTTGTGAGTTAATTGCAAAAGCCCTTTAAGTTATGGTTTAGCCCATATGGCAAATCAGGCCCTTACATGAAAATCTGTCTCTTTTGAAAAATCCAGTAGCTTGGCCCTGCCAAAATGGTACAAACAAAACTTTTAAGAGAGTTCCAGCCCTACTGAAATGTCTTTTCGCTTTGAAAGAAATCAGTTAGTGATGCAAATGCAGTTATCTACACAGCTGATAATCCCAGCAAACAAAACAGTGAAACCATTAGAACTTTCTTGTGTAGTATTTAGTCCTGAGAACTTGGCTTTTAGGCATTAAAAAGGCAGAGGAAGAGAGAAAAGGCAGTTAGTGTTTCAGACAGTTTGTTAGGTGTGCTTATCTAAATCCTGGGCTAATCATTCACTTGTTTGGCTTAAAGAGGCCAAACAATTTTCTGAATGTGGAAGGAGCTGCAGGCTGCAGCCACTCTGGGCTCCTTTGGAGTGTCTTCAACAGGCAAAAGCAGGGTCCTTAGCCATGGAATAACATTTATAGCCAGGAGTTTAATTCTCAAGATACCAGGCAGATCTTCCTAGAAGAAATCCAAGGATATACACTCTGAGGGCAATAATTTAAGGAATATTCTCACATTCCTGATGTTTTAAAATAATTAAAAATCAGACAATTGGAAGGCGATTTGTGTAGATGAAGAGAGGACCATTTCTCAAAATCTTTTCGTCAAAAGATATTCAGAATAAACAATTTGAGAATTTAATAAGTAATTTTACTGTAAACAAAATGATAGAAAATATTTGGAGCAGTTAAGTATAAGTAGTTTGCTTGACTATTACTTGCTTATACTTATGTCCTTAACAAGTTTGATAAAACCTAGTTTCTCAGGGGCCAGCGGGCATTAGGAAATCTGCATAGTTGGGAAGTGTGTGCCTAAGGGGATTAAGGAAGCATTTCTAAAACAAAAAAATCCAATGCGGTATTGCGGAGAGGCCAGCATCTAGTTGATTAAAGCTTTTGGAAATGTCTCGTGGGAAGAGAAAATTAACCCCCTATTACCCACAAGTTTTCTTAGACAGGTTTTAATGGTCAGGGTTGGTTTTTGCAAAGCTTGGATGTAATGCTGGTGATCTGGGTTTTAAGCAGGGTGAAGCTTTCAGTAGGTAAAGTGACAGCTAAGGAGCTTCCGGATCTTCACGTAAGTACTTTTATATGCAGGAATGGAGCTAGTCCCTGCTCCACCCTCTATAACCTCTCCTTTGCAGGGTGCCCCGACAGTTTGCACAGTCCGCCCCCTGGGCTTGGATAATCCAGCCCTTTCGGTGGAGGCAGGTCAATCGCCGCTTGGGTTCTGCACTCTGCCGGACCCCCACACCCTCCATGCGGGTGCTCCGCACGAGGCTCACCCTCACCTTCCGACGCCCCGCCCACGCCCCGCCCCCTCGCAGTCCTCGGGCCCGCCCTCTTTCACACCTGGCAGACCAGATTCCCAGGGCCCGAAGGTCGCGTAGGAGAGGAGAGCAAGCCCAGCTCCTCACCATGTGTGGGGCGACCTTCTCTTCCCAGTCCCAGAAAGGCCGCGAGTGTAGCTACTTCTAAGTAAAAAAGTTTGCGACACTGTCAATCAAATTAAACTACACTACCTGCTCAGGCCTGGGGCCCCATACCGCACGACCAACTCTGTGGTCAGGGGTGGGAGCGCCCCGCAGCGCACACCCGGGGGGGCGGGCGGGAGGACCGGCGGGAGGACGCGCGGGCCCGGGAGCGCTCCTCGGGATCGCGGCTGCGCAGTCGGGCGGGCGCGGGCGCGCGCGCGGGCGGGAGGGCGGAGGAGCCGGCGAGGGCGGGGGAGGAGCGGCGAAGGCGGAAGCCATGTTGGAGCTCCGCGGCTAGCGAGGGGCTGCGGGCGCGCTCGCTCTTGTGGGTGTGACCGGGCTCGGCGCGGCGGCGGCCCGGGGGGCGGGGACGCGAGGCCGGTCGCCGTCGTCGTCGGCCGCGGCCGCGGCGCGAGGGGAGGGCGGCCGCGGCGCGGAGCCGGGCGATTGTGACCGCCGGGGCAGCCGGGCCGCCGCGGCGCCCACTCTCCGTGTGGCCCTGAGCGCCCCCCCTCCCCGGCCCGGGAGGGAGGCGGGGGGCACCCGGGCCCGCCATGAACCCCGGCTTCGACCTGTCCCGCCGGAACCCGCAGGAGGACTTCGAGCTGATTCAGCGCATCGGCAGCGGCACCTACGGCGACGTCTACAAGGTACGGGCAGGGGCCGCGCGGCGGGGCCGGGGTCGCCGCGGGGAGGAGGAGCGGCCGCGAGCGCCCGGGAGGAACAAAGGGCCAAACGGTGACCCCGAGACCGCCAGGTCCGCACCTGAGCTCTCCGGCCGCGGTCTTGGCACCCCCCTTCTTGCGCGCAGTCCCAGAACGGGGCTGCATGGGAGCGGACCGCTGGACTCCTCGCGGAGAGGGGCCGGGCGGCTGTGGCAGTGGCAGGGACTGTGCGACGAACCCGACCGCGGGGCTCCGGCGTTTGTCAACCTGGGATCGCCCGCTGGAGGTTGGGAGCTGCTGCCGGTCAGGCCCGGCGGTCCTGATTACACTGGGCCGCCTGCCTCTATCCACAACCTTCAGCCTCTTAGCCTCCGCCTACCAGTTCCTTTTAATTTTCCAAGTAATGTCTTTCTTTCGTAAAAGATCTAGTTAGTATTTTTTTTTGGAGGAAAGAGTAACTTTGTGCTCTCCAAGTCCAACTGGACTGTGATGCCACGTTAAACTTGTTTTTGTCAGTGACATGGGAATCAACTTTTTATTTTTATTTTTTTAAGTGAATTGAATACTTAGGAAAGGTACTGGTTTGACAAGGTTGGAATTCAAAGTCCATTAGGGCTACAGCATTCCTGTTGTAGAGGGACCACTTCTAAATGTGGGAGGATAAATCACTCTTCCCTGGCCCGCTCAACTCTTGGCCTCGCACAGACTGCCAAGAAGAGCGGAGGACTGTGCCAAATGTGGCAGCAGTCTTGATTTAGTTGCGGATCTCCTTACTGGTAACTGAAGTTAAACTCCTCTTGTTTCACATAACACCTGAGGATGCACAGAGAAACTTCATTTTGCATTGGAAAGTTTAGTCTTAACTTTGCTCATATTTAAGCAATCCGTTTTTATTCTTGTTTCAATGAGATACATAAGGTAACTTAGTATTTAATACTGTGCAGCCAGTGTTCTGCGTTAGTCTTGTGAATGATTTGCTTTCCCCCTCACATTTCATCACTTTTCCCCATGGACAGTACAGGTGAATTGAGCACACCTACAACGTATAATATACTCAGCATCTAAGCACTCAGGTTTTGGCAGTAAAAGGTAGATGTGGTCCCAAATCTGGCTTGATATTTACATTTTTTGGACAAGAACATCATTAAGCCACTATTTAATTATTTTATTGCAGTTTTATTTTGTGCTGCAGAGGAGATTAGGGTTGTTAGAGCATCGAACAGGAGAACCTACCTATCTTCTAGGGAATGAAGTTTCTCACTATTTTGCTGAGATCTGAAAGATAACTAGGCATTGCCCAGGGCATTGAGATCTGAAAGGTAACTAGGTAATGCCCAAGGCAGTGGGGAGAGGGGAACATGCCACATGGAATATGATTCTAAGGCCAGAGAGACTGGTAAGATTTGAAAGAAGATCAATATTGCCTGACAAGTGAGAGAGAAGATGGCTCTAGGTTTTCAACAAGGTTTTATTTATTTTGTGGTACTGGGGATTGAGCCCAGTGACATTCTACCACTGAACTATACTCTTAGTCCTTTTTTAATTTTTGTTTTGAAACAGGGTCTCGCTAGGTTGTTAAGAGTCTCACTAAGTTGGTGAGGCTGTTCTCAAACCTGTGATCCTCCTGTCTCAGCCTCCCAAGTACTGGGATTACTGGCCATTGCAAGGTTTTAAATGGAAGTCAGAGTAGATTTGGATTTTAAAAAGCTCTTCCTAATTCAGCCTTAAGCGTGCATTAGAAGAACAATTAGGAAGCCTTTGGAAGAGTCCTAGGAAGAATAATGGTGTCTTGGAATTCATTGCTAACTGTGAAAGCAGAAGTAGATGGATCCAAGTACCTACTAATGACTGGTTGGGGGAGTTCAGTTATATTTAGATGAAAAGTTGACTAAAACTTTATGAATGTATATGTCTTAGGTGGCAGTGTGTACAGTAAGTTCTCTACAGGAATAATTGGCCATTTAAAAAATAGCTGATAGTTAAGCCACTTGATTAAAAAGTAAAAAAAAAAAAAAAATTAGAGCCTGTCATTTCCTAAGGGCATCTAAATGCAAAAAAGTATAATAAATTGATTAACCTTGTCATCTTTTAAAAATAATGATAGTATCAGCTAACATTTATGGAATGCTGCTGCTGCTGCTGCTGCTTCTTCTTCTTCTTCTTCCTTCTTCTTCTTCTTCTTATTCTTATTATTATTTTGCACATGCTACTGAGGATTAAACCCAGGGTCATTCTACCTCTGAGTTATACCCCTATCTCTCTTTTATTTTTTATCTTGAAACAGGGTCTCTCTAAGTTGCTAAGGCTCTCAATAAATTGCTAAGGTTGGTCTCCCAACATGCTATCCTCCTATCTCAGCCCCTCAAATACTAAGATTACAGGCCTGGGACACCATGTCCAGCTAAGAGTGCTTATCATTTGCCAGGCACTTTTCTAAGACTTTTTTTTACTTAATCCTCACAAAACCCATGTGAATTCTTAGATGCTGTTATTAACTCCACTTTTCAGTTGAAAAAACTGAGGCGTAAGTAGGTTAAAGTAACTTGCCAAAGTTGGTAGGTGGCAAAGCCAAAATTTAAACCAGTTAGAGACTGTATTCTCAACTAGTAGGAAGTACTGCCTCTCTAAAGACAGTAGAGAAACTGAGGTATGCATTCAGTTCAGCATTTGAATTGTTGCCACCCTCCCAGTTGGAATGTATTTTTAGCTGTGTGTGGTGGCACACGAATATAATCCCAGTAATTTGGAGGCTGAGACAGGAGGATCATAGATTTGAGGACAGCCTCAGCAACATAGTGAGACTCAGCAACCTAGTGAGACCCTGTTTCCAAAAAATAAAATAAAAAGGTCTAAGGGTGAAACTCAAAGGTAGAATGACCCTAGGTTCAATCCCTAGTATACCCCCCCCCCCAAAAAAAAAGGATCTTTAAGACCTGCTAGGCAGCCAGGCTTCACCTGCTTCTGTAGTCTGCCAATAGATGCTTGATCTCTGCCTGCCAGACTCTTCCATTACTAAGAACCGTAAACAGAGAAACTCCATGCAGCTTTTTTTGGGCATCATACCCCCTGCCTTTTAAATAATCCCAAACTTAAACTGTTTGTACATTTTTCTATAATCAAGTCCATGCTACAAAGATACATCTTTTTCACATTTGTTTTGCAGTTTTTAGATTTTTCCTATTTATACAAGTTTTGTTGATTAGTTACAGAGCAGTGCATTTTGTTTTCAAAAGCAGTATATATGATTTTCTTGTCATTGTTTATGTGCTAAAAATGGAAAGGTCAGATTCAGTAAATAAGTTATACTTAATTTTTAGTAATTCTTGGAAGGTTGGTGTTTTAAAGGATTTTTATCTTGAAAATGAAAATTATCTTACTAGCTGTAATACATATTTATTGTATTCAATGTGGCATAGTTTAGTTACAAAACACTGCACTAAGATGCGGACGATCTGGGATTTATTAGCTATGTAACCTTGTAAAACTACTTGGCCTCTGAAAACTATTTTGTCGTGAAGCTATTATTACCATCATATGCTCTGCTTTTGGTGTTAAGTAAATGACTTTTATCCAACAAATAAGTCATTTTTTTTTTAGGCCATTTCAAATAATACATTTTATTTGCACTGTCTTAAAGTACTTGAAGATACAATTAAAAAAGCAAAAGCAAAAAAAAAAAAAAAAAAACCCCAGCCATACCTTACTTTGAAGTGTCCTATAACTCTGTAGGCTTTATCTGTCATTAAGTATCCACAGCTGAGGTTACCTGGTTATGTCTCAGAAGGCCCATAAAATTAATAGACTTAATGTTTATGTATTTCTGTTTTTCTGGAGAGGTGTCATATAGCATTCATTGTATTCTTGAAGATGCCCATGATAAAAAAAAAGAACAAATCATCTATAGGTTTGTCATTTGAAAGAGTTTTCTTGGAGGAAATTGGGTAATTTTATACTGGATCATATCATATCAACTTCTAATATGATTTGTGTATGCACTGTGCCATCTTTTCTTAGGCAGTTTTTTCCATTCTTACCCCTAAAGTCTTCGCATCCTGACTGGTTCTAGGTTTATTGCTAGAAATATTTTAGAAGATGTCAGGACCTTTCCCATCTCTTTGTCCAGCCTTGTGCTTTCTCCTGAGCCCGTTGTTGCCTGTTGACCTCACCACAGTCTATGGCTTCCTCCAAACATATACCTTCCCTCATAGCCAACTTTTGTCAAAAGCCTTTATTGACAATTTGGTAAGACCTGAGTCCTTGGAGTCACCTTTTACTTCTGGGCCGAACCTATAGGCATTTGCCACATTCTCTACATAGGCATTTTCCTGAGCATGGTAGGGATGCTCCAGGGAAAGCTGTGCCATGAATATATTTAAGTCTCAAATAAGTCCTCTGATAAAGAAACCTGCTAAACTTTGCTTAAACCAGCACACTTGAAGCTTAACTTGATTATGGGATTCTTTTTCTCTGAAATACCTATTGCCCATCCTTAGTACTAGTGTCTTGTAGAACATGCTTTGAAAATGTTAATATTAGGTATCTATCTATCTGTCTATCTGTTTTTGGAAGCCATTCCCTTTGAAGCAGAGGCTGTGGTGTTGCTAAGCTCCAAGGTAGCATTCACATGGTAGTCTGTGTAAATAGATTCAGAGTCTTCATGCAGGCTGAAAGGAGAAACATTAAGGGATAGGCAGTGAAATCAGGAAATTAACTTGTATTTAGAGAGTTATTTGTAAATCTACATCTTTCTAGGTATTATAATTAGTGTCGTCACAGACTTAATTCTTCCATTATAATTGACATTTGTAAGAACCTTCCTGGAAAACTCAGTTCTGAACCCTCACTTCTGATGAGAAACATGAAGACCTTAAGCATTTAGAAAAGAACAGATGAAGGAAACTAGAATGTGGTTAGCAGGAGTTATGCTCACTTTTACTTCTGGGGAGGATAAAGTCTAGAGAGACCAGAGGAAATGATCTTGAACTTCAGGACAAGCATTTGAAGTTGAAGGTAAAATTTCCACCATCAATAGCTATTTTTAAAATTTTTAAAAATTTTTTATAATAATTGGTGCATTGTAATCATACATCTTTGTTAGGTACAAGCTGATAAAGGCATATATGCACACATTTATCATTTAACCCCTTTCCTCATTCCCACCCCTCTCCCTCTCCCTCCCTCCTTCTCAAGTTCAGTTTAGTAATTAACCTTGATATATTTGTGAAAGTACATCATGTATGTTAGGGTGTCCCCCTCAGTTAAGTCAATTTCTTTGCTCATCTAGGGTTTCTCCTTTTTCATCTGGAGACTCTCTTATGCCCCCTCTTCTCCCTAGCGTCCACATATCGGAGAACATATGCTTTTTAACTCTTTGTGATTGACTAATATCACTTAACATAATGTTTTCCAGTTGCATTCATTTCCCTGCAAATAACATGATTTTGTTCTTCTTTATGGCTGAGTAATATTCCATTGTGTACATATCCCATAGCTTTGTAATCCAAACTATAAAAAGTTGAAAAAAGAAATTGTTGAAGACCTTAGAAGATGGAAAGATCTTCCATGCTCATGGATAAGCAGAATAAATATCATCAAAATGGCCATCGTCCCAAAAGTGATCTACAGATTCAATGCAATACACATGAAGTTACCAAGGTTACTCTTCACAGACATAGAAAAATCAGTCCTTAAATTCATTTGGAACAACAAAAAGCCCAGGATAGCCAAAGTAGCCCTTAGCAACAAAAACCATGCAGGAGGTATCACAATTCCTGACTTCAAACTCTACTACAAAGCCACAGTAATAAAAACAACATGGTATTGGCACAAAAACAGACACATAGACCAATGGAGCAGAATAGAAGACTCAGAAATAGACCCACATGATTACAGTCAACTGATTTTTGACAAAGGAGCCAAAAATATACACTGAAAAAAAGATAGCCTCTTTAACAAATGGTGTTGGCAAAACTGGCTAACCATCTGCAGGAAAATGGAAATAAACCCCACTTTCTCACCCTGCACAAGAGTCAACTCCAGGTGGATCAAAGACCTGGAAGTCAGGCCAGAGACCTTACAGCTACTTGAAGAGGGCATAGGCCCAACACTTCAACACATAGGCACAGGTAAAAACTTTCTCAATAAGACCCCAAAAGCTAGCCGGGCATGGTGGTGCACGCTTGTAATCCCAGCATTCAGGAGGCTGAGACCAGAGGATCCGGGTTCGTGGCCAGCCTCAGCTACCTAGTGAGGCACTCCACAACTTAGTGAGACTCGGTTTCAAAATAAAGAATAAAAAAAAACTAGGGCTGGCGGTATAGGTTGGAGGTAGAATGCCCCTGAATTCAACCCCCAGTACTGCAAAAAAAAAAAAAAAAAAAAAAAAAAAAAAAAAAAAAAAAAAAAAAAAAAAAAAAAAAAAAAAAAAAAAAAAAAAAAAAAAAAAAAAAAAAAAGACCCCAAAAGCACAAGCAACTCAAAGAAAGATCAATAGGTATTTGAGATGGAAAGTAACAGTGGAACAGATTACAGGCTAATTTCTCTATAAAGCTTTAAAATGCAAGTCAACAAACAAACAAAAAAACAGATTATCTGACTTTGATACAGCTCTGATTCCCTAAAGAAGGTGCTCCAAACTTTGTTCTGTATATATATTTACTTATGAAGGCACACCCATGCATTTTATATTGAGAATGAGTAAAATTAATAAGCAACATAATTAGTAAGTTCTCTTAGGAGCATACATGGAACAACTATTATATATTGAACAGCTATAATATGAAAGGAAATGTGTTAGGGATTGAGAGGGGCAAAAGATTATACTTGGTATTTATAGCAATGTAAAATGTATACATGCTTTTAGCTATCCAAGTTTGAGATCAAAATCTTGGTAGTAAGTCTCTTACTAGCTGAGTGATTCCCTAGATGTTCCATAATCTTCACATCACAGTGATTTAGTGAGTCAGAATGTCTTATTTCACCACCTACCAGCTCCATGACCTTAGGCCAATTACTTAACCTTTGTCTGTGCCTTAGTTTCTTCAGTAGTAAAGTGGAGATGCTTAGAAAAGTGTTTAGGACAGTGCCTGGCACACAGTACTCATTCTTGCTTAGTCACTGTTAAGTATTTAGTATTGTCCATTTCTCCTGCCACTGCCTTTCTGACCTACTCTGTTCCCCGTGCTCTGTCTCTTCCTAGAATCCCCTTCCTTCCCTTCCCAATACCTGTATGATTTGCTTTTTCATTTTCTTCAGATCTCGGGTGCTCTGATTAATATCATCAAAGACTAACTCTTTCATTATAGTCAGCGTTTGAGAGCTCAAATGGCTCCCTTTAATAAGTCTGTTCCAAATTAAATAGAACTCCTTCTCTCACTTTCTGTCTACCAGGAATGGATCTAGATTTAGTGGGGCCTGAAGTTTATATAATTTGGGGGGGGTCCTTATTAAGAAAACAATAACAAAAAGATCTCCCAACAAAATAATGTCATGTTGGAGTCAGGCCTCTGTCTCCTGATATTTCTTTAGATATCTAATCAGAAATGTTCTCATCAAATGCTTCCTGATAGCAAGCTGGCTCCTCTTCTTCACCTGGAACACTCTGTATGTCCCATCAACTCTCAATACCCTTCAAAGCCTATGCAAGTGTAGGAGCCCTTTTGTTTTTTATCATCATAGAAAGTTCAACTCTGCCCTTTACTTGGCTCTCCATTATGGTATGTATTGGCACACATTTATTTCTTTATTAGCAAGATTTTGCTTTGTTCACTGTTGTATCCTGAGAGCCTAGAAGAGAGCCCAATACATATTAGGGTCTCAGTAAGTATTTATGGAACGAATACATGAACTGACAGAGGAACAAACTATGACAACATTAATTTAGAGGAAGGAGATCACTGTTTCTGGCTGACAGAAATCACAACAGTCTTTATAGAGGAAGTGGGTTGGGCTAGACCCAGTGCTGTGACAGTAGTGGGTACAGAATGAATTGAATGTTGCAGATTATTAGGCCTGAACTAAACTGGTAGGCTTACTGTGTATTAAGTAATGTTCATAACTATTATATACATAAGTTACTGTGTCATTTCAAACTAGTGACTGACTACATGTTGAACATCCCTAATCCAGAAATTTGAAATCCAAAATGCTATAATATCTAAAACTTTTAAGTGCCAACTGACACCACAAGTGAAAAATTCCATACCTGATCTCATGTAGCTGGATGCAGTCAAATGCAGGCTCAGTAAAAATCTGTATAAAATTACCTTTAGGCTACATGAATCAGGTGAATATGAAACATAAATGAATTTCGTGTTTAGACTAGGGTCCTGACCCCAAGATATCGTACCTGTGTTGAAATATTCGAAAACTCTGGAAAGATATAAAATTTAAGACACTTTCAGTTTCAAGCACATTGGATAAGGGCTATTCAACCTGTGGCGAACATACCAGTAGGCTACTCCATATTGCTTTTTGAAAATATGATTAAGTTGGGCTTTCAGGAAGAGGACTTTGTTCACCAACACAAAGAGGCCTTAGAGTTAAGGGATGAAATGTTTCTTTTCTGCTTTAGGTTTGCTTTTTAGTCTTTTTTTAATCTGGAAAATGCCATGTTTCAGAGTTCCAACCTGAGATTATAGGTTTGGATTCCTAATGTAGCAATGTACTGATGACCTTAGTTCTTAAACTCTGTAGAATTTAAAACTTCACCATCAGTTTAGGTATTTCAAATGAGACATTTTTGTTGTTCTTTAAACTCTTCTTGGAAATTTGGGATTGTAAGAAAATTTTTTTCTGTATAAATCATCTACCTTTCTTTTGCCTATAGACTAAAGGACACACTTTTAAGTCTAACATTCAGAGTACTGTTCCTTTTGCCCTCTAGTCTCTAAGGGTGAGTAAGAGTTGGTTGGTTAGAAAGCAAGGGAGGAAGGGGCATTCCAGGTGAGAGTAAGAAAGTGAAGGCTTGGACATTAAAAGAGAGGATCCCATGAGATGGAAGGCTGTGTTGGGAAATGTGGAGAAATAAGGTTTGCTTGATAAAGTAGCGTCAGTTTACAAACTGTCAAAAGCCAGGTGAAGTTGTTCAGATATGAAGGAGTAGGTTGCTGGGAGCACTGAAGGCTTTTGTGTAAGGAATAAAAATGTTGAAAATGCTCAGTATTATCCTGACAATCATGAGAATGGACAGAAATACCTGCTAGATACAATCTGTGATCTTATTTATTTTTGTGGTACTGGGGATTAAACCCAGGGGCATTCTACCTATGGACTACACCCCCAGCCCTTTTTATTTTTTATTTTGAAACAGGGTCTCGCTAAGTTGATGAGGCTGGCCTCAAACATGTTACCCTCCTATCTCAGCCTCCCAAGTACTGGGATTACAAGTGTGCATCAGCATGCTTGGCTCTTCCTTCTTTCTTACTGCAGCAGCTCCTGAAGTGGGATTAGCATTGAGTGTTCTAATCTATTAATACAGTGTATCTTTCCATTTATTTATTAATCTTTTTATCTTATCAGTGTGTTGCCTTTTTTTAATTTATAAATTTTACCCTCGTCTTTTTCTACTGGTATTGTAGTAAAAAATAGTGATAGAATACTTCTTCAGGGTAGTAATCATAATGTGAACCATATTTCCAGTTTTTATTAAAATCCTTACTGCATTAGTGATGTCTGACTTCTTTTGGCTTAACCTTGTTTATTTTTAGCCTTGAGCATATGGACTCCTTTTTAAATTGGCAAAAATGAAAAGAAGGCAGGAAAAAATGACTGTTTAAAAAGATATCTACTTTTGGAATGTATCCAAAGATAAAAGCAAAGACCTTATAAAATTAGTTTATTTTTATATATGAGTTATACTATGTATATGTGCATATCTTGCCAAATTTGTGGGTTTTTTTAGCTTATGAAAGGAAAATACACTTGAAGTTTGCTTCATCCTGAAGTGAAAGTAAACAACACTTTTAGATTGCTTAGGAGATCCTAAAGAATTCCTTTCTGATTTTGAGGAGCTTATGTTCTAATATAAGGAAACTAAATATGAACATCTAAGGAACATTTTTAAGGTAATATTTTAACAATTAGAAAAGAGCAATAAAACTTTATAAATAGTATAGAAATTTAATTTAAGGAAAGATGGGTTTACTACCTGGAAGAGCAAATCTTGATTTGGTATTTAAAGAAGAATTGAGTTTGCATTTGAAGTGAAGTCATTCCAAAAGAGCACATGTGAGTGCAAATAACTGCTGAGGGGCCAAAGTGGGCAAAGATACTAGATGAGTATTCTGAGTGAGGAGCATATTAAGAATATTCACATTTTAGTGGTCTCAGTGATGTCTATATAATAGCATTCAACCCCCATCATCCCAGTCCAGAAACCCACAGAATCTTCATTATTTTTTAGTTTCCAAGACTCTTAAGTCTCTTCTAATTCAGAATACTTTCTCTGTGTTATTTAAGGTTTACACATCATTTCTTTTGTAGAATGTTCCTCATTTTAGGTATGTCTGGAGTTTCCTTTTGTTTAAATTCAGATTACACATTTTTGGCATAATTCGGTATGAGTGATGTGTCCACAGTGAGTCGTATCAGGAGCACATGATGTTGATTTGGCCCATCACTGTTAACCTTGATCCCTTGGTAATCATAGGTCTGCCAGGTTTCTTCACTGGAAAGTTATTTTTTCTTTTGTAATAAGTAATCTGTGATGAGATATTTTGAAACCATGTAATATCTTGTTCTTTATTAAGTTACACTCATTGTAGCATCCACTGATGATTCTCACTTGAATTACTACTATTACATACAATGATTTTCTGGTCCCATTAATTTCTTCTTCAAGCATTGGTTGACATTCTACTGTGAAGAAGAGCCTTTTATTTTCCATTTGTTTATGTATTTATTTTTGGACTCGTGAATTCATATTTTATTCATTGGAATCTGATTTAATCTGTATCATTCATTTTTGATGGTCTGTATATTTCGGCTTGGCTAGTTGGATTGTCTTAGTTTGAGCTACCATAACAAAATACTATAGACTAGTTGGCTTGAACAACAGAAATTTATTTTTTCACAGTTTCGGAGGCTACAAGTCTAAGATCATGTAGTCAGCCTGGTTGGTTTCTGGTAAGGGCTCACTTCTGGCTTGTAAATAGTTTTCTAAAGTTAATGTCACACACTGGGGGGCCAAAAGAGGGTAAGTCATGTGTGAAAGTGAGAGTGTCCACTTGTGTGTGCTCTCTGATTCTTATAGTCCCATTATGAGGGCCCACTTTCATGACCTCATCTAAACTTAGTTATCTCCCAAAAGCCCCATCTCCAAATAGCATTAGGGCTTCAACATAAGTATTTTGGAGGGACACAGTTTAGTCCATAGTAGACTTCATTACTTTTTACATATTTCTAGAAGCTCTGTGTTATTCCTTCTCAAGTCTGTGTATACTTTGCTTAACATACTTTTTTTTTTTTTTTTTTTTTTTTTTACAGTACTGGGGATTGAACCCAGGGGCGTTCTACCTCTGAGGTACACCCTGGCCCTATTTTTTATTCTTTATTTTTGAAACAGGGTCTCACTAAGTTGCAGAGGGCCTCACTTATTAACTGAGGCTGGGTGCGAACCTGCAATCCTTCTCTCTCAACCTCCTAGGATCCCTGGGATTATAAGCATGCGCCACCATGCCCAGCTCTAACATTCTAACATACTTCTTGACATTGTGTGAGTGTGTGTGTTGGTGTATGTTTTACTGGGGATTGAACCCAGGGGCTTTCTACTTCTGAGCCTCACCCTATTTTTCTTTTTTGAGATAGAGTCTCAGTAAGTTGCTGAGGGCCTCACTAAGTTGCTAAGGCTGGCCTTGAACCTGAGATCTTCCTGTTTCATCCTCTTAACATTGTCTTTTAGAAGTGTAATTCTATAACTTCAAATTTTGAAGGATTTAATCTTGCTACTTGTTGGTTTTGTTTTGTGTGCTCACTCTGAATCATGGTGAATTTTTTTTTTTTTTTTTTTTTTTTGTGGTACTGGGGATTGAACTCAGGGGCATTCTACCTCCGAGCTATACCCCCAGCCCTATTTTTTATTCTTTATTTTGAAACCGAGTCTCACTAAGTTGCGGAGTGCCTCACTAGGTAGCTGAGGCTGGCCTTGAACCCAGATCCTCTGGTCTCAGCCTCCTGAATGCTGGGATTACAAGCGTGTGCCACCACGCCCGGCTTTGTGAGTTTTTATTTTAATTTAGATCTATCAATTTTTTTTTCCTATAAGAATCTTTGTGGCTCAGAGGGAGTATGTAGCCTTCCCTTTTGGTTTTGCTTCTTCTAGGAACCTCATGAATGGTCTTTATCTGTGACTAATTTTTATGATAAATCTGTTTGGGATTTCTCATACCTTACTGATAATGCAAATTTGACCCCTAAACCCAAAAGAGTAGTAGACTTTTGGTTTTGAATTTCCAAAGAACTTTTTTTTTCTTCCCCTCTATCCAAAGCCCAAGCACAGCCAGAACTTATAGTTTCCTTCCTATGCTTATGGATATCCATTTAAAAATTATTTTTAATTTCAGCCGAGTGCAATGACTCATCCCTGTAATCCCGCTACTTGGGAGGCTGAGACGGTGGGGGGGGGGGGGATCGCAGGTTCAAGGCCAGCCCCCAGCAACTTACTGAGGCTCCCAGCAATTAAGTGAGACCCTGTTTCAAAATAAAAAATAAAATAGGGCTTGGATGTAGCTTAGAGGTAGAATGCCTCTGGATTCAATTCCCAGTACTACAAAAAACAACAAAAAAGTCATTTCACTGAAGGAATAGTCCCTTCCAGGATCCCAGCATTATTCAGGGGACTATATCTAGTTTGCTGTTTTGAGTGGGCCCAAGATCTGTCCACCTGTACAGACTCTAAGCATCTGGGGTTGAAAACTCACTTCTACCTTTCCTCTTTCTACCTGCCCCCCTTCATCCTTAACCCCACTAAGGTGGTAGAAGCTTCAACTCTGCTCTTCTGTTTTCCATCTTGCATTAGTGTGATGTGTTGTTAAAACTGATACATCATATGACTGAAGACCATAGTGCACAGCTGGGGTTCACTGTTGCACAGTTCTGTGGGCTTTGACAAATGAATCCATCATCACAGTCTCATACAGAACAGTTTCACTGCCCTAAAAATCCCATGTTAACATCTATTCATTCCTCCCCCCACCTCCAGTTCCTGGCAGTTACTGATTTTTTAAAGCTGTCTAGATGGTTTTTTCTTTTCCAAAATGTCATATATTGGAATCATGCAAAATGTAGCCTTTTCAGACTGGCTTATTTCACTTAGCCATAAGTTTGCTCTTATCTTTTTATTGCAGAAGTTCATGGTACAGTTGTCTCAGTTGGTTTACTTATTCACATTTTGAAGGATATCTTGGTTGCTTTCAATTTGGCAATTATGAATAAAGCTGCAATAAAAAATCCATGTGTAGATTTTTAATTTTAGTATGGACATAAGTTTTCAACTCATTTCAACCCAAATGATGCATTGCTAGATTATATAAGACTTTTTAGCTTTGTAAAGAAACTGTCTTCCAAAGTGGTTGTACCACACTTTGCATTTATTTTATTTATTTATTTATTTATTTATTTATTTATTTATTTATCTTTCTTTCTTTGTGGTGCTGGATATGGAATCCAGAGACATTCTACCTTTGAGCTACACCTCCAGCAGCCTGATTTTATTTCTTATTTGGAAACAGGGTCTCACTAGGTTGATGAGTCTACTTGCTGAGGCTATCCTTGAACCTTTGATCCTCCTGTCTCAGTTTCCCAAGTGCAGGGATTACAGGTGTGTGCTACCATGCTCAGCTCACGCTTTGCATTTTCACCAGCAACAAATAAAGAGTTCCTGTTGCCCCACATCCTTGCCACTATTTGGTGTTGTCAGGCCTTTGGATTTTGACCATGCTGGTAGGTGGATTAGTAGTATCTCATTGTTTTAATTGGCACACCCTCAGCAACATGATTTGAAGCATCATTTCACATGCTTGTTATCTGTATCTTTTTGGTAAGATCTGTTCAGATCTTTTGCCCCTTTAAAAATTGGATTATTTGTTTTCGTTAAGTTGTGTGTGTGTGTGTGTGTGTGTGTGTTTACTGGGAATTGAACTCAGAGACATTTTACCTTCGAGCTACACCCCTTGCCGGATTTTATTTCTTATTTAGAAATAGGGTTTCATTAGGTTGATGAGAGCCTCAACTTGTTGAGACTGTCCTCGAACCTGCAATCCTCCTGTCTCAGCCTCCCAAGTACAGGAATTACAGCCATGCACACCATGCTCACCTTAAGTTTTAAGAGTTTATATGTTTTGGATAAACAGCCTTTATCAGATAGTGTGTTTTGCAATATTTTTCTCTTTTTGGGGCATGCCTTCTCCTCTTGTGTTTTACAGAGCAGAAGTTCTGTTTTTTTTGTGTGTGTGTGTGTGGTACTAGGGATTGAACTCAGGGGCATTCTACCTCCGAGCTATACCCCCAGCCCTATTTTTTATTCTTTATTTTGAAACAGGGTCTCACTAAGTTGCGGAGTGCCTCATTAGGTAGCTGAGGCTGGCCTCGAACCCGGATCCTCCGGTCTCAGCCTCCAAAATGCTGGGATTACAAGTGTACATCACGACGCCCGGCTATAGAGAAGTTCTTAATGTAGTGAAACCTAACTTACCAGTTATTTCTTTCACCTATTGTGTCTTTAGCTAAAAACTCAACATCACTTACGTTTTTTCATACATTGTCTTCTAGAAGGTTTATAGTTTAGCATTTTATATTTAGGTCTGTGATCCAGTTTGAGTTAATTTTTGTGAAAGATATAAGGTCAGTATGTAGGTTTTTGTTTTTGTTTTGTTTTGTTTTTCATGTGGATGTCTAGTTGTTTCAGCACCATTTGTTGAAAAGGATGTCTTTTCTTTCCCCATTGCATTGTCTGTTCCTTTGTGAAAGATCAGTTGTCTGTATTTGTCTGGCTCTATTTCTGGGCTCTTGTTTTAGTTTGCTAGGACTGCCATAACAAAGGACCACACACTGGGTGGCTTAAATAATAGAAATGTATTTCTTCACAACACCGTTCTGGAAGCTGGAAGTCTGAGATCAAAAGTCTTGATAGGGTTGGTTTCTTCTGAGCCCTCTTTCCTGGCTTATAGATGACTGTCTTCTCCTGGTGTTTTTACATAATCTTTCCTCTGTAACTGTGTATTTTGAAACATACACAGTTTTAGGTTGTAAAGAGGTGATAGTTGGAGTCAGATACATCAGAGGACTAGGAGGGGAAAGGACTGGGAGGAGACTATTGAGTCTAGTTAGGAGGATATGATTTATGCCTATAATTTTCCTGGACTAGTTGACAAAGAATCCTAATTATAAGTCACTTAGGTGGTAAAAGGAGGTGGTGACTCTGTAGTCAGTTGTTGAGAAGTTGGGTCCTGCTGCTTCCTTCCATTACCATGTTGTTCCTATCTTTCTGTTGACCTGTTCTTTGTGCAAGGAATAAAGTATATCAAATGATTGTTCTGGATTGGGAATAACTACGAAAATATGATCAGAGCAGATGCTATACATAGAGTATCTACTATGTCCCAAACGTGGCTTTATGTAAAGCATTCTCACTTGAATCTCCCTCATGGATTTATGAGGGTAGGCGCTGTTTTTGTTTTCTTTTGCAGATAGAGAAGCCAAGGCACAAAAAGAGATTTCAAGGATTGGCCCAGTGTCTCTATCTAGTGAAACCAGGATCTGAGCTCAGTCAATCTTAACTCCATAGCCTCTGCTTTGTAGTCATTGTGTTTTGCTTTTGAGAAGTGAGACTAGAATGCACTTTGAGAAACTGTCTCTAGGGTATGAGTTAAATATGACAGACATAAGAAAAACGTTGAAGATGTTTGAACAGTAGTGTGAGTAGTGAGTGCCAGATGTCAGGGACCACTTTTTAGTCCTATAGGGGAGTAGGTGGGTGTGGTATGGGGTGAAGTCAGTCCCTAGTTTTTCAGAATATTCAAAAGATGGTGCAGCAATCCAAGAGTGATGTGAATAATAATAATAATAATAATAATAATAATAATAATAATAATAATTGAATTAGATTAATGATGGGAAGTTTGGGGTATAGATGATCTTTATAGGTGGGAAAATTGAGTGAAGTAAGATGTGGAGTTATATTTTGGAAAAACTGATTGAGATAATATCTTCAATCAGAAAGATGTTCCCATCCCCTACACCTCAGGAAGGAGGGACTTGCAGATTTGAAGGGAGCAGAGGAAAGATTCAGTGGAGAAGGAAAGAGCATACACGAGAACAAGAATTATCCAGTGTCAACAGTGTCAAGAAGACATTTTTTGCTTGAGTTTTGAAAGGAGGAAAAGGTCTTATCTAACTTCCTCCTTGCTTTTAATGTGTAAGGAATTCATGATTCATATTTTAAAATTTTCCACTGTAGTGTGATGTTTGAATAAATGAAGGAAATATAGTATGAAAGACCTATGCTGGAAGTACACCTGTATGTGGAAGGTATGATCTTTAGGCTTGGTATTATAGGTGACTTAATATTTTCTGAATGGAACAGGTAATAATGGAGTAAGTAGGGTCAGATAGAGATTACCCACTATGTTACTAGAGTTTTCTTTCAATGCCTGTGCATCCTTAAAACCTCTTTTCAGATTCCTGTATTCATTTCAGGACTTGAAGAGAATAGGTGACTTACTGGTATCCCTCTGTCCTTATGTAGGGGCATTCACTCTCCTCTCCTTCCATGACATTCTTAGGAGGCAGTAAGATAGACAGATGGAGAAATCACTGAAGTAGGCAATAGGAAACCCAGATGGGATGTGTCATTCTTTGTTCATCTTTACCTGTCTCTTGCTGGCCTCACCTGTTGCTCTACCACCCTTTGTCCCATCAGTGAAACCTGCAATTAAAAACCTGCAAAGAGAACTGAGCAGAGATTAGAAAGCCTTTTGCAGAGCCGGGCGCGGTGGCGCACGCTTGTAATCCCAGCATTCGGGAGGCTGAGACCGGAGGATCCGGGTTC
>PVLC010006095.1:0-71643 GCA_004027655.1 Graphiurus murinus | reverse complement strand
CTGCGATGCACCTTCCACCCACTGCCCCAGTGTGTATCTGTTATGTTTGTGTGTTCTTGTTCATACACGTGTGTTCCTTGTATTTGCACCTGTGGTGTATATGTATGCATTTCCCACAGCAGCCTGTGAGAGGCTATGTCTGCTATGTACAATCTTTAGATTTCTCCCTCCCTAGTGCCCAGGCCTGAGGTCAGCATGAAGAAGGGGCCAACTCCAGGAAGTGAAGCCACTGAAAGTCTGCTGAGGAGTTGGAGAGGAGGGAGCAGTAACACTGTCCATCTGGAAAAGGTTACTTTGGAGCTCCAAAAAGAAGGAGAAAGAAGGCCCTGGGATGGGAGCCCACTAACATCTGAATCCCATAGAACCTGAAAAGAGGATAGGATCTTGGCAACCTCCATGCAGAGAGGGGGCCATGTGGTTGTGTCCTCACCCTTGGGGGGAGCCTTGAGCAGCCAGTACTGAATAGCATTCAGCGAATCTGTTTGCAGAATCTGACAAAGCAGCTCCAGAATCTGTGGGTAGGAGGACAGGTTGGGCTCAGCTAAGAGTGCAGGTGGACATGGGTTCAAGGGGCATCCTGGGGCTCCTCCCCGAGGTGGCTCCTGGAGCCACATGCTTGGCTAACATGGTCCCCATGATGGTGCCTGCAGCTTTGGACTTTACAGGAGGCTTTCTCTCACAACAGTCCTGGAGGAAGATTTGGTTTTCTTTTTTGGTGGTGGTACTGGGGATGGAACCCAGGGCCTTACACACATTAGGGAAGCACTCTACCACCGAGCCACACTCCTGCATCCCTGGAGAAAGATTCTTAACCTCCCTGCTGAACAGGTATAGAATCCAAGACCTTGAGAAAGAAAGACATCTAGCAGGAACCTTGTGGCAGAATTAAGCCTCAGACATTAGGTATGTGGAGCCCTTGTCCCTCGAGCCTCCTTGGGCTGGTCGTATCCCATGGTCCCTCACTGGGAAGGCAGTCAGAGCTGGCCAGTCATCTCCTCAAAGACGCACCGAGTCCCACAATCCTGGGTCCTCTATGTAGGTATTCCAGGTACCCCACAGGCCTCCCCTCCCTGGAGCTCCCAGAGTCCGGAGATGCTAGCAAAGAGGTGGGGAAGTCGTAGTGGGCAGCCCAAGGCTCCTTCCTGATGAGCAGCCTGGACGCTGGGCTCTGAGCTGCATCCTCAGCCTTTGACGTCTTTTCTACTTCTGGGCTCATTTTCCCCTGTGCTCGCCAGTCAAGCAGCAGCAGCAAAAGTTCCAGTTCTGTCTTGGATGGGCTACCGGGGCTTCCTCTGCCAGGTTGCTGATGGTAGCTGTGGCTATGTTGGGCTGGAGTTGGGGCCCATGGTGGGAGGTGGAGCCCCTGGAGTCCTAGGAAAGTTGGGTTCCCTCATCACTTGGCAGTTGGTCTTCCCAAGACCTGGAGGGGCCCGTGAGACCCCAGCGGGTCTGCCTCATCCTCAGCAGAGTGGGATCTATGCTGAGTCTCTCCCCAGGCCTATGCCTGCTTCAGTGCCCACCCTCACCCCAGGACCCACCTGCTGCAGTGACCCACCCTGGGCCCTTCTCCGTTCTCCGCATCCAACTTACCTGCCCTGTGCCCCCTCCCCACAGGACCCGAGAAACTAATTCCAGGCGTGGTGAGGCCGCCCTACAGTGGAGAAAGTGCTGGTTCTAGTCCCCCAGGCTCGCTGCTCCTTCTCTGGGGACCTGGGCCACAGAATACTACCTGGCAGGGCCTCAGACCCTTCCCCCCACATCTGTGGGATGGGGATCCCAGGCCCTGTCTGCTCTATCCATTTCACTGGATTGTCTCAGGGCTCTAAAGGAACTGCCCTTTAGATAGGAAGGCAGGGAGATGCTGGCTCTATGTCTGACCTTTCCTGGCAGACTACTATGAATTTTTACAGGAACTCCCAATGCCCTAACCCACTGGAATGAGCAGGGACGCATCTCGAGCTTTGCCTGTGGGGAAACTGAGCTCAGAGCAGGTGGCTGTGCACTCTGAGCACAGGGCAAACTCCTCCGAGAGGTGAGAGATGGGAGGAGGGGAGAGTGGGGAAAGTTCCCAGGCCTCCCCTGTGTGGGGTTTACCCACTAGGCTGGGCCTTTGCCTGAAAGCTTCTCAATCCACAGTGCAAATCCAGGAGTTCATCAGATGCCACAGCTGGGATTCACCTTTGATGGTAATGTGCACATGCTCTCAGTTTGGGTAGATCATGGAACTAAGGCCCATGAGGCCAAAAGGACTTACACAGAAAGAAACAGGCTCCACTACAGGCAGAGAGAACTGGAGCCCGGGCTATTGATTCCCAGGGAGGAGTTTTTCCCATCTTATAGTTCCAGGTTCTGATACTCCTAGTTGGGATAGCTGGCAGCCTGGGGACAGGGACCACTAGAGCCTCTGTCCCCAGAGCAGGGCTCACCAGCAGCTCCTGGTCCTGCAGGGGGGAGACCTGGACTCCTCCATCTCTGCTAGAAGGGCGGCTCCGCTGGCCCTGGCGGAAGTTGCGGCGACTGAGAGCTTGAGTGGAAGAGGGGATGATCCTACCAGTCTCGGCTGAATACTTTGCTCCCTGTTCCCTCGGAGGCTCCTCCTTCTGCTGGGACAAAAGTGGCCAGAAACTCCAGGAGCCAGTGAGAGGGGGAAGGAGAAAGCAGAGGAGAAAAGATGAGGAGTCCAGATCATACCTCCAAGGCACCCCCCCACCCAGTCCCAGTATCATAGCATTGCCAGGAACCCAGGATGTCATGCAGGACACCCCAACCTGTTCTAGACACCCCACTTCAACATCCCTGGCCCATCCCCAGGAGCGAGCCCTTTCACTATAGAGGCTGAAGCTAGACAAAGCTTTTCCTCCTGGACTCAGCATCTGAGGGGTGATTATGAGACACCCTGTGGTCCTTGTCCTTCCTCCCAGGCAGGTCCTTCATGATGCCTCTCCCCACAGCCCCACCCTGTACCGAGGCTCCACTACCTACCTGGATTTCTAGCTCAGCCACTCCCAGATACCCCACACATTAGCATCCTTTCTTTGCCCTGGGAAGCCAGGCCTCTGGGCACAAGACTTAGGGTTTCTGCTCTTGGAATTCCAGATAAGACTTGTGTACCCTTCTCCCCATTTTAAAGATAAGAAACTGAGACCCAGACTCTGAGTTGAATCACCCAGAGTGCCACAGGGAGTTAGCTGAAAGCAGGGACCAGCAGCCAGGGCTCTGCTCCCCCCACTGGTTGCCTAAAACAAAGGGCAGAATTAGACTCAGTTGCAAAGGGCCAGACCCGGGTCCTAAGACCACCTTCCAGCTGCCTCCTGATTATTTCACTGTTTTATCACCAAATAGCACCCAGGAGGTCACCTCATCCTGTTTGAAAACCTTCAATGACTCTCCATTCCTTATGAGGTTAGATTCTCTAAGTTGTTAGATTAAAACAAACTCCTCTCCACATTCAAAGTCGACCTTCTTCTCCCCCATGGCTGCCCACTTACTCCCTGTACTCTCTGCCCTGGTCTCTAAAGATGTCCTGCAGTTGCCACCTTCTGGGCTTTTGTACAGGGTTCCCCTGCTCCGATGGCCTCCCTGGAAACATCCCACTTAAATATCGATGCCATCTCTCCTTATAGATACCCTCCTTTGGTTTCTCCATGAGGTGTGTTCTTGCCCTCCTTTGGCCCTCGGTCTCCTTTCTCCCAGGTCCAATGCAGAGCTCTGAAGGACTTTCCATTGCCTCTTCTCAAACTCGCTCCTTTGTTGGGTACCCACCTCTTTGTCCTTCAGCTCACTCTCCGTGGTGAAGACAGCCACCCGGGAAGTCAGCTCCTTCAACTCCTTCTTCCAGTCCTCTGATGAGAGATAAGATACTGAGGCCCTGCTCCCTCTCTCTAGGGCACCAAGGCTGGGAGGGCTGGCAAGGTTCTAGGTAAAAGAGACCTCCCTTCGTGCAGGCCTTCTTGCCCTAGTCTTAAGGGGAAGAGGAGGGGGAGCCCTGGAGGGAGAAGGATCGGGAATTGCACCATGGATGAGGTGTGTGGTGACTTCACTTCTAGAGGGGGCTGATGTCCATGTCCTGCCTGTGGCATTACCCGGAGATGCTGGAGAACACGGGGCCACTCATATCTAGGGATGTGTAGTTCAAGCTAGCTCTGCCTGCCTTAGGTACCTGAGGCAGGACTGAGACTTGGGAAATAAGTTGTGCCCGTTATTAAGACACTAAATGACTCCCTGGAGAGGACAGTATAGAGCTCTGTGGCTAGCTCCTCAAACTTCTCTGCCCTGCGCTGGCTGCCTGGCCCTTCCCCCGGGTCCTCCCTCCCCCACCAGCCTGACTTTCCTACACCCCAGCAGTAGAGAGGGTAGGGCTCGGCAGGACTTAAGCTTCCAGAATGCTGCTCTACACCCTGGCTGATGGGTATGATTGGCCCATGACAATCATACTTGCATACTTGAGCATGCAAGTTACTAGATATCGCAAATATCATTCCTGTCTGCAGTTGTCACATGACCGTTGCCAAAATCGGTTTGTCTTCTGCTTTTTATATTCCTCAAATCCAAGCAAGGGCACATTCTGAGGGCTAGGACCTGGGGAGCAATACAAAGATGAGGCTGCCCGAGGAAATTAGGGGGAACTGGGGTCCTCCTAATGTCCTCCCAACCTAAGAGCAATGGACTTTTCCTTCTCAGGCATCAGCCCAAGTGATGCAGCCCTTGGAGGGAAATGTGAGCCCCCTCCCACAGGCAGAAGGGTATGACCCAAGTACCCACCAGAAGAAAGTTGGGGTTTCCGATTAGACTGTGGGTCCCCAATGGGGACAGAGATGGTGGGCTTCCCCATGAGGCAGCGGGATAAAGAGAACTCGTCCTTGACGACACAGACGGGCTTCCCGGTGAGATCTGTGGAAGATAAGAGGCTGTAGGGTAAGGATATAGTTGAACCCGGGAAGCTTCAGGAGGCTGGAAAGAGACTGGGGGCAGAGAGAGTTCTGGCTCCACTTCTTCTAGTAACCACCAGCCCATAGAGTGTCAGAGCCAGGAGGGCCCTTCCAACCCTCTGGATCAGTGGACCAATGACCACCTTGCCCACAGGGCAAAGTCTGTGATGGGAGGGGCCTGGGCTCCAGTTACAGGGAGAGGGATAGAGAAGACCCTCTGCAGAGAACCTCTGCTGTCTGTCAGGCGGGTTTGTATGGCGGGGGGCGGGGCACTTTAAGTGTGAAGATACTTCCCTTCTAGAGTCTGGGTGACTGTGAGGTTACTATTGAGATCTGAGCCTTGAGGGCCAGCCTGCTTAGGATCCAGCATGGCACTGTCTCCTTCCTGAAGCAGGCTCCTTTTGCTCCCAGGCTCCTTCGCTTTCCCTCCTTCTGCAGACTCCTCCAGGGTCACTGGGCTTTCCTCCTGTCTTCTGCTGATTTTTTCCAATCTTCTCACCGTCTAAACCTTGAGGGCCCAGCCCCCAGGTTCTTTTATATTTCACTCCCCCTCTCAACTCCTGTATCCCAACCAGACATGCTGCTTAAAACCCCTTCTCTCCTCAAATGGCTCTTGTGTTTGTCTTTCCCCTTGCCTATGCTGAACCTCCCCCTGTCCTCTAGATGCCATCTTGCATTTCACATCTGTCTCCCCCAAAAGCCCATCCCAATGCCTCCCCACCTTGCTGGCCCTTGGATGGCTTCTTGGTTTCCACACACCCCAGTTCTCCAAATGCCAGGGACAAGAATTTTGAAGTGGGCCTTGACACAACTCTGCCCTCAAACTCTGATTTCAACCAATCATCAAATCCTATCATTTTGGAATGAAGTCTCACTAAGTTGCCCAGGCTGGCAGGAAAAGACCTGGCCCCTAACATGACATTTGAGCAGAGAATGAAAGGAAATGGGTTGAGACGCAGTGTTCATATCAGGCAAATGCCAGACCAGCAGCAAATACAGAGGTCGGAGGCGTGCTGGAGGAACACAAGGAAGCCTGTGGTGTGGCTAGAGCAGAGAGAGGGAGGGGGAGAGGCAATGCCGTCATTGAGGCAGTGGGGCCAGTGGTGGGTCGAGAGCACAGAAGTAACAGAACTGAGATATTTTACCAGACAAAGTGGTGCCTGACTGTAATCCCAGCCACAGAAGAGGCTGAAGCAAGAGGATCACAAGGGGCCAGGTCTTTTCCTGATCACTTTTCCAAAACGGCACCTTCCCCTCTGAGGCCTGGACACAGATACCCGATCTATTTCCCACCCTTCCCTTCTCGCTGTCAGCTCCAGGACAGCAGCACCTGTGTCTGTTTGCTCATTTCATGTCCTCTGGGCCTTGAGAGCATCCTCCTCTAGCTTGCAATGGAGGATGTAAGTATTGGTGATGGATGATTGAGTCAGCAGAGCCCAGCTCTGGGTCAGAGCGTTCATCCCTTTTTCTAATTTGTAGAGAGGAGAATCTAGCAGTGAGGGGAATCCTGGAGGGGACCCCAATCTGCCTTTGGAGTCTTTGCTTCACTCCTGCCCCCCAAGTCATTCCTGGCCTGGCCAGGCCCTTGCTCTCTGGGCCTTGGTCTGGAAAAGAGACGGAGGCAATACTCCCTTTCCAGTTTTCAAGGCCAATTAGTGATGCCCTCTCCAGGCCCTCCAGAACCCCAGGCAGTCCTGGCCCTACCTTGGATGTGGGTCACCCGCTGCGGGTGGGGATGGTGCCTCGAGAAGAAGGAGTGGTGGCTGAGACGGCCGAAGCGGTAGGTAGCCGGCGTTTGGGGCTTGGGGCTGCTCAGCGCCTCTTTGATCAGCTCCAAATCTACGATGCCTGGGACCACAGGTTCTTTCTGTGACCCACCGTCTCCGTGACTCTGTGGCCTGTGCTTTGACTTCTTCTCGGGTTTTAGCTCGGCCTTGGGACTGAAAGGGGGGTGGATTGAAAGAGAAGCGAATGGAGCCTCCTCCCACGGCAGTGCCCACCCAAACTCAAAGCTCAGTGCTTATCAGAACTCATTCTCCAGAGATCTGGGAAGCGGCATCTGCTGAGCCTCATCCCCTACTCCTGGCGTCCAAAGCTTGGCTCCCCCAGAGTCCTGTCCCAGTGGTGCAATCCAGTCCCCGGGAGTCTCTGTCCTCCTAAGATGCCTGCGCAGGGAGCTAGGATCCGTTTGTGAGAGCTCAGATGGAAATCTCCCAGGATCCCAGTTTCTCCCAGAGACCAAATCTAAAACCAGAAAGAGAAGCCTCAGACCCACCTAGTCCTCCAAATACCTGGCAGGGAGTGCAGGGGCCCCTTATGTACACTCCAGGGGCAGAGGGCTGGCCCCAGCAAGAGTCTCTCCCCAAGCCAAACTGTTGGCAGTCTCTGAGAAGCCAGCTGTAGGCTGTCACCCTCCCCTGTGCTCCCAGGGGCATTCCTGGCCCAGACTCAGCTTCCAGGAGAAGAGTTGAAGCCAAGACTAGACAGGCCAGAGAGTCATTTTCCCATAGGGCCCCTTCCCAGAAGATGGACAGCTGTCAGGGCCATGATGCTACAGGGAAACCACAGACGCCCTCTGGGCTCCTCAGAGACCCGCTGTCTCAGGTTCCCTGCTCCCCATCCTGTGTCCTGAGGATGAGGTGCCTCTGCCCTGGGAGGAAGAGGTCCAGGTCAGTCCAGCACGGATCCAAAGTGGGCCACTCCCACCTGCCTGATGGCTATCTGCACTCCCTTCTCCTGGTAGCCCTGGCTGAAAGGAGTCCCTCTGGAGGAGTACAGGTGGACTCTGGATATGCTAAGCAGGTCCTGCTGCCCTTGGGCCCTCTGAGGACTTCGCTGACAGGGCCCCTGAGTAGCCTGGTCCAGTCTTGATTTGCCTCTAGGGAATCTGAGACTTAAAGAAATAAAGTAAACCTTCTCTTTTGAAAACAGCAGTTAGCTGCCCCCTCTACCCCAGAAGCCACCTCCCAAAGCCCTAGGGATGCCTGTGCTCCTGCCCTTGCTCAAGTCTGCCCCTTACCTGTCCACAGTCATGCCTGTAACCTGTGATATGCTGATGGCAGTGGAAGGTGAGGAAGGGCTGCCCCTCTTGGACTCCCAGTCTACTGAGTTTCCCCCCAAGGCCACTTTGTCTTCCACCTGCCCTGCCCCACCCTCATTCCTCAATCAGCAGGTGGGCAGTTAGGGCCTTACCTCATCAGTGGATGTTCGGCCAACTGAACCTCCGTAGCCATTGTTGGGTTTCTAACAGAGTAAACCCTGTTTGCTTAGAGCTGGTGTTGTGGATGGATAGAAGGAACTCTCACAGTCTGGTGGCAGGTGCTGTCGATGAGGTTGGGAGTATGAACTGGAACAGACACTTTGGGAAGAATAAAAGGACAAAATCTTGTAAAAATCAAGCACTTGCCTGCTGTGTCACCTGGCAACGTTCTCTCCCAGATAGAAGAGGAAGGCTTGCAGGTATGCAAGAGGGGTTATTTACAAGAATACCTCTGACATAGTCCAAAATAGGAAAAACCTGGTGACAACCCACATGTCCAATGGCAGAGGAATGAATAAGTAAGCTGTGCTGCATCCAGACAATGGAACATTGTATTGCTGTGGAAACAAATGAACCACAGCCATGACCAGCAACATGGGTTCTCTTACAAGTACAATGCCAAGGCAAGGCAAGGAAAACCATGTTTCAGAAGACTGTGCAACATGAAATACTTTTGAAAAATAAAAGCTCAAAGGCAAGCAAAGCGATCATAAGTGTGTGCTCAGACAATAACAGCAAAAAGCAAGGAGTTGTGAGATCTAAGTAGTGGCTATTTCTGGGATGGGGGAGAGGGGTAGGTGAAGAGCAGAAGAGGCATATGGGAGGTTCTAGCCACAACATTCCAGTTGGTGTCGTGAGTGGTGGACCTAATGATGCTCACTGGACTGTTCAATAAACTAGTTAAATGAAATGGATGAAAGGTGTCAGCTGTCAAAATCTTAAATCATGATTAATGGGTCTCTATAAACCTGATAAAATATAGATATAGATATAGATACAGGTATAGCTATAGATATATAGATATAGGTATGTATACCCAAAGGTGCTAGGGATGCGGTGGGGACAGGAAATCAGTGCATTCGGAGAATTAACCCTCCAACTCATAGAATTTGCAAGGGGACCCAGAGCCCCCCCCCCTCAGTGCCAGCCCCCATCAGGTTAGGGTACAATGAGCTGGCCTTGTCTGAGATCAGGGAAGGGGAAGGACTTGCTGAGGCCACACAGCCAGGCAGTAGAGCCCAGGCATTCTGACTTACAGGCTCTGGTTCTGTTCTCTAAAGACAGCGGGCAGAGCTCCCTTTTAAGGGAACTTTGGGCATGCTCCATGACAGGTGCTAGGCTCTAGAGAACTTAAATGATGCATGCTTGAGGATGGGGCATTTAGAAACCCCGGGTCTATTTGCCTGCAGGAAGAGGTACTCTTTGGAACAGAGACTTTCTAATATTCTTGATCATGATAACAGTAAGAAATTCATTTTCTATCATGACCCAATTCACGTGTGTGTGTGTGTGTGTGTGTGTGTCTGTGTACATACTTGTGTGTATACGTGAGTCTGAAACTATACTATCCTGAAGCAATACTTCCCCATACGACATTTGATGCACACTGATACTATTTTTTGTTTTCATTTTGTGCATGTTAATACATGACCCGTTAAATTGCTTCAATAAACTGCTCGTGAGCCACCACCTACAGCTGCTGTAGAGAGGTCAGCAGGGTACCCAGCAGGCCAGGTCTGCCATCTCCAGAACAAGACGGGGGGATAGCTGTGGTCTGTCCATACCTTGCCCTGTCTCTGTCCCTGTGCTCCTACATAGCCAGTCACAAGGGTCTAAAGGCTGCCACATTCCAGCCATAGGGCTTCCCCTCCACCCTTGCCTGTCTGACCCTCCTGTGGCCCTGTCTGGCTCCAGTGTCTCTTTCCTCCTGGAGAGGTCCCTGGACTCACCGAAGAAGGTGCCTGCTATAGCATGTGGGCCAGAAGCCCGCTGCTGCCAGAGCAGGGAGGCGCTGAAGGACCAACCAAGAGCAAGGCTCATGGGTTCTGCCAGCTGGTCTGCTGCTTTGTGACTACATTGAGCCCAATCGTTGCTAGGTTACTCCTTCCCCACAACTCCAGAGCCACTCCTCAGCACCCCTCTCCCTCACCCCCAGCCAGCTCATCTTTCTTGTCTCTCCAGGCTCCTCCTCTGCCTCCCATCCAGCGCTTCTAATGGGAACCAAGGGAGAGAAGGTTGAATATCCACTTCATCAGGGAAAGAATTTGGCCAAAGATGCTGGTTGAGCTGGGTCCCAGCTTGGTCAGCCCATCCTAGCCTGGTGTTGCCAGGGAGGGGTCCACCTTTGTGTGTCCTGTTCGTGGGGATCGATGCTCAGAGGGGTTATCTCTTAGAGAAAAAGAGGGCAGCCATGAGCTCCAGAGAGTCCCTCCAGCCCCACTTGATGGGGTAGGCGCGGGGAAGATCCTGGGTTTTCGGTTGGGATCAGATCCCATCAGATTCTGACTCCTCCTGGCTGTGTCACCTTGAGTAGGTTGCCTGTGCTGCCAGAGATGTGGGATAGCGGCAGTAATCCTTGGTTTAAACCCCCATTCTGCTACTTCCTTGCTGTGTAGCCTCAGACAATGTACCCAATGTCTCTGAGCCTCAGTTCCCGACTCTCTGAAATAAGAGTCAATAGTGCCATTTATTTTCTCTTGGAAATATTGAGTTCATATACATTAAAGTGTTTAGAACAGTTCAGCACCAAGTATGATCTCTTGCTATTACCTCACTGGGGCCTGTAAAATGGACCCTCTACCTACTTCAGGTTCTGTTCTGAAGAAAAATTAGCTAATGGGGTGGTGTGTGGCGCATTCTTGTAAACCCAGTTCTTGGGAGGCTGAGACCGGAGGATCTGGGTTTGTAGCCAGCCTCAGCTACTTAGTGAGGCCTTCCACAACTTAGTGAGACCCTGTTTCAAAGTAAAAGAATAAAAAATAGGACTGGGGGTATAGCTCAGAGGTAGAATGTCCCTGGGTTCCATCCCTAGTACTGCAAAAAAAAGCTAATGGAAGTTAAGGACACACAGGAGGCACACAGGAGACACCAAAAAAAAAAAAAAAAGAAGAAGAACTATTTTGGTTACTTGATGGTGATAGGGTTGTATAGTGGGGTGAATGCTTAGTTCAGAATTACCTTAGGAAATTCACTTTGTCTGAGGCTCAATGTGCACACCTGCAAGGTGAGGGTGAGGGTCAGTATAATCCTTGGCCCACAAAGCTGTGATGAGATTAGAATCCGTGAGAGGTATACACACGCTGTGTATCTATGGGAAGGTTGCCGATGGTGCTTGATGCTGCCTTAGGCATGAGGTGGCTGGCCTTCAAGCCAAGGGGGTGGATCTATAAAAGACTCTTTGATCGCAGCACCCCAGGTCTAGAAGACCTTGAAGCTAACCCCTGAGAAGCAAAGGAAGGTGGGTAGCTAGCAGCAAACCCAAGCTCTTCTGAAGTTTTATCCCTCCTTGCCAAGGGGTGATTCAAATCCCTGTGGCCTGACTTGGGCCTGTCTCTGCAGGATTGAGGTGACATTTTAGAAATCGTTCTGAAATTCCCTTCTCATCTGGGCATCCTAGTGACTATTAAATAATATTGTGTTTGAAAGAAGAGAAGCTTCTTTCTGTGACCAGCTCCCTCCCTGAAGCTTTCAGTTTCTGGGGGGATTTTCCACCATGTGAGCTGACACAGCTGAAAGAAAAACCCACTCCCTTCCTCCCGAAGGGTGCCTTGTAATGCTTCTATTGTGTTGAGACTGAACTCGGGGTCTGCATGCAAATTGTAGCAATGGAGAGTTTCGTAAAAGAGCTGAGGAAGCCCTCTGACTTTCTTTCTTTCTTTCTTTCTTTCTTTCTTTCTTTCTTTCTTTCTTTCTTTCTTTCTTTCTTTCTTTCTTTTTTGTGGTACTAGGGATTGAACTTGGGGCATTCTACCTCTGAGCTATACCCCCAGCCCTATTTTTTATTCTTTATTTTGAAACAGGGTCTCACTAAGTTGCAGAGTGCCTCACTAGGTAGCTGAGGCTGGCTGCAAACCCGGATCCTCCGGTCTTAGCCTTCCAAATGGTGAGATTACAATCGTGCATCACCATGCCCGGCTGCCCTCTGACTTTCTTTGTGGAGCATTGGAAACAGGAGAGAACTCTGCCTGGCTTGAGGTTTGAGGTACAGTCTTTTGACTCCATGCCTCTGTTATAAGAAGAGCACTGTAAAAGTTTTTGGAATGCTTCCTTTGTTCTAAGCACTGTGCTTAGACATATTATTTCATTTAATACTATAGATGAGGAAACTGATGATCAGAAAAATTCTTTTTTTTTTTTTTTTTTTGCGATACTGAGGATGGAACCCAGGGGCGTTCTACCTCCGAGCTACACCCCCAGCCCTATTTTTTATTCTTTATTTTGAAACAAGGTCTCACTAAGTTGCAGAGGGCCTTACTAAGTAGCTGAGGTTGGCCACGAACCCAGATCCTCCCGTCTCAGCCCCCCAAGTACTGGAATTACAAGCATGCACCACCATACCAGGCCAGAGAAATTCTTAACCCTATGTTTACAAATAGAATCGCCCATCTGTGTTTGCTCTTCTGTCTCCAGTTCAATCCGTGTGTGTGTGTGTGTGTGTGTGTGTGTGTGTGTGTGTGTGTGTGTGTGTTACTGGGGATTGAACCCAAGGGCATTCTACCTCTGAGTTAAACCTCCAGCCCTTTTTATTTTTCTGTTCTGAAACAGTGTCTCACTAAGTTGCTGAGAGTCTCACTACATTGCTGAGACTGGCCTTGAACCTGCCATCCTCTTATCTAAACTTCCCAAGCACTGGGAGTATAGGCATGTGCCACCATGTCTGGCCACTGCAATCTTTTGATAAATTCCCAATTTCAGTATAACCCAATTTATTAATCTCATCCTTGATAGTTAATGAGTCTTATGTCCTACTTAAGAGATCTTTGCCTACCCAACCTTATGAGGATACTCTGCAGATTATTTACTAGATTTATTTAGATCTATGCTCAATTGGGAAATGATTTTTGTGTACAGTATGAAATAAGGATCAAGAGTCATATCTTTTCCATATAAATATCCATTTGACCCAGCACTATTGTTTAAAACATTGTCCTTGTCCTGCTTCTCTTAAGTACCCTCATTATCAAAGTTCAGGTAACTATATATGTGTGGGACTTTCTCTGAATTTTGTTGTTGTACCAATACTATATTCTCTTAATTACTATAACTTTAACTTTAAATACATCTTGGTATTTGGTAGTGTAAGGCTTCCATCTTTGATTTTAGTTTTTTTAAAGATTGTCTTGGCTATTCTAGTTCCTTTGCCTTTCCATATAAATTTTATAGTAATCCCCCCCTTTTATTTTTTAGAAGTTCTGGGTATTAACAAAGGGGCACTGTATCACTGAGGTACATCCCTAGCCCTTATTTTAAAGTTTTTAGTTTGAGACACGGTCTAAGTTGCCCAGGCTGGCCTTGAAGCCTTGAATTTGCAATACTCTTGCTTCAGTCTTCTAAATTGTTGGGATTATAGGTGTGCACCTCTGCACCTGGCACTTTGCTGGGATTTTAATCAGAATCAAGTTAGTCCTATGCATTTATTTGAGGATAATTGAAATCTTTACTATGTTGAGTCTTTCAGTTCATGAACATGGTATGTCCTTATTTATTTATTTTTGGGTGTTAGGGATTGAACTTGGAGCTCTACCACTGAGCTAGGCCCTGAACCCTTGTTTATTTAGACATTCTTTGTTTTCTTTCATTAGCATTGTGTAGTTTTCAGCATATAAGCCCTGTACCTGTTTTATTTTTTTTTTTAAGTTTTCACCTAAGGATTTTAGTTTTTTTGTTTGTTTGTTTTTGGGTTTTTTTGCGGTACTGGGGATTGAACTCAGGGGCATTCTACCTCCGAGCTACACCCTCAGCCCTATTTTTTATTCTTTATTTTGAAACCAGGTCTCACTAAGTTGCGGAGAGCCTCACTAGGTAGCTGAGGCTGGACTCGAACTTGGATCCTCCGGTCTCAGCCTCCCAAATGCTGGGATTACAAGCGTGCACCACCACGCCTGGCTGGATTTTAGTTTTTAGTTTTTGAGCAACTGCAAATGGTATTCTATTTTTTGTTTTAATGTCCACGTGTGAATTGCAAGTATATAGAAATATAATTGATTTTTGTACATTAGTTTTGTATCTTATGACCTTGCTAAACTCACTTCTTGGTTCTGGGAAATATGTTATAGATTCATTGGGATTTTCAATGAATCAAATACATAATAATGTCATCTGCAAATACTTATTATGTTAATATTATTTCTTTCTTTCCAATCTATATGCCTTTCATTTTCTTTTCTTGCCTTATTATACTGCTTAGAACTTTCAATACTATATTAAATTAAACATTTAATGCTGGTTGTAGTTTTTTTTTGTAGGTGTTCTGTATCAAGTTGAGGAAGTTCTCTTTTATTTCTGTTTTTCAGAGAGTTTTTGTTATGAATGGATATTGAATTTTGTCAAGTGCTTTTTCTGGATCAATTGATATGCTCATGTGATTTTTTTCATCTTTAACTTGTTAATATGATAGAGTACGTTGATTTTTCAAATATCTAACAAACTTTGCATCTCTGGAATAAAACTCACTAGGGCATAGTGTACAATTATTTTTATATATGTAGAAATCTACTTGCTGATATTTTATAAGGATTATTTGACTTCTGTATTGACTGTCTGGTTTTGGTATCAGGATAATAGTAGCTTCATAAAATAACTTGGGAAGTTTTCTTTTCTGTTCTATTTTCTGGAAGACATTGTATAAAATTGGCATTAATTCTTTAAATGTTTGCTAGTTTCTTCAGTGAAACCATCTGGGTGTGGAGATTTATTTTGAGAGAACTTAAAAATTATAAATTCAATTTCTTAATAGTTATACTACTATTCAAATGATTTACTTCATATTGAGCAAGTTACAATAATTTGTGTTTTTCAAGGAGTTAATTAATTATTTGTAAAGTGTCAAATGTATGTGTGTAGTTGTTTTTAAACTCCTTTATCCTTTTGATGTCTATAGAGTATACCTTACTATATTCCTTGTATTGCTAATTTGCAATTTTTGTCCTTCTTTGTCAGTCTTTCTGGATGGAGGTTTGTCAATTTTATGAACCTTTTCAAAGAACCAGATCTTTGCTTTATTTTTCAATTGTTTCTCTATTTTCAGTTTCATTAACTTCTAACTTTTATTATCTTACTTCCTTTTTCTGCTTGCTTTGAGAATTCTATTTCTTATTTTTTCTTTTTCTAGGTTCTTGAGGTGATTGTTAGATTACTGATTTGACATTTTTCCTCTTTTCTAATGCATAAATTTAGTGCTCTATACTACTCTCCTAGCTCCAGTCCCACAAATCTTGACTTGCTATATCTTTATTTCTGTTCAATTAATTAAAAAAAATTTTCCCAAGAGACTTCCTTTTTGACTATTGGATTGTTTAAAAGTATATTTGTTATTATCAGGTATAGAATGTCCCCTGAAGATCTCATTTTTTAATGTTCAGAGTTGATGTAATTGAGTCATTATAATCTCATTAGTAGATAAATCCATTGTAATGGATTTTCTGGGTGGAAACAGAGGCAGATGAAGTGTGGCTGGAGAAGGTTGGTCCTGGGGGGTGTGGCCTTAGGAACTGTGCTTTTATTTTTGAATTCCCTTGCTTTTCTCTCCCTCTCTCTGCTTTTGGCCTCCACAATGTGTGAGCAGAGTTTTGCTTGTGCTCTCTCTCTCTCTCTCTCTCTCTCTCTCTCTGCTTCCTGCCACCATACCCTGAGCCTCTGACCCTGTCCTCACATGGACTGAGCCCAGAATGTCCAAAAATCTATGAGTAAATAAATCTTGCTTCCTCTAAGTTGTGTGGTCAGTTGTTTTCTATTATAGCAGTGAGAATGTTGACTTGGGACAATATTATTATTTTCTAAATGTTTGGAAATTTCTGTTATCTTCCTGATATTGATTTCTAGTTTGTTTCCACTGTGGTTGGAGAACATAACCCATATTATTTTAATTCCTTTTTTCAGTTCTACCTGGGTGTATGCTACCTCTAAGCTACATCCCAGCTCTATTTTATTTTTAGCTTTAGAACAGGGTCTTATTAAGTTCTGAGGGCATTGTTAAGTTTCTGAGGCTGGCTTTGAACCTGTGATCCTCCTGTCTCAGCTTCCCAAGTACTTGGATTATAGGCATGCACCACTGTGCCTGGCTTTATTTTGACTTTTTTTCCTGCTACTGGGGATTGAACCCAGGGGCATTCTACCTCTGAGCTATACCCACAGACCTATTTTCTCATTCTTTATTTTGAAACAGGGTCTTACTAAGTTGCAGAGGACCTCACTAAGTAGCTGAGGCTGCCTTGAACCTGAGATCCTCCTGTCTCAGCCTCCCAAGTACTGGGATTACAAGTATGCACCATTATGCCTGACTCATTATTTTAATTTTTTAAAAATTTGTTGAGGTTAGTTTCATGGCTCAAGATATGGTTCTTATATATTCTTGCTGATTTTCTGGTTGGTTCTATCAATGGTTGAGAGAGGTTTGGAGATTCCAACTGTAATTACAGATATATGTCTATTTGTTTCTCTTTTTACTGTACTTTTTAAACCTCCTCCTCTTCCTCCTCCTCCTCCTCCTCCTCCTCCTCCTCCTCCTTCTCCTCTTCCCCCAGATTAAACCCAGGGGTACTCTACCACCGAACTAAATTCCCAGCCCATTTTAGTTTTTGAAATGGTCTAAGTTGCCAAGGCTGACCTTGAACTTGAGATCTTCCTGCATTGGCTTCCTAAGCCATTGGGATTACAGGTGTGTGCCACTTTGCCCAGCAATTATTCTTATGAAACATTGATATGATAAATTTTAGGTCTTTTCCTATAGTCTCACAAGTTCCTAAGGCTGGTTCACCCTTCCTTTTTCCCTTCCTTCTTTCCTTCCTTCCTTCTGCCTAGTTTCTCTGATTTTCAGTCTGGATAATTTCTATTGTTCTATCTTTCAGTTCCCTATTTCTTTTCTATGATTCCACCATTCTTCTGTTGAGCTAATCCATGGAACTGTTTATTTCAGTTATATTTTTCAATCCTGAAATTTTCATGTTTTCAATTTTCCTGACACTTTCTATTTGTGTGTGTGTGTGTGTGTGTGTGTGTGTATATGTATGTATGTATGTATGTATGTGGTACTGGGGATTGAACCCAGGGATATTCTACCTCTGAGCTACAACCCTAGTCCTATTTTATTTTTATTTTGAAACAGGGTCTCCCTAGGTTGTTGAGAGTCTCACTAGTTGCTAAAGCTTTCCTTGAATATGTAATCTTCCTGTCTTAGCCTCCCAAGCACTGAGATTATAAGTGTGCACCACCACATCTGGCTGATACTTTCTATTTTTTATTTGTGTTCCTAATTGCTCACTGAAGTTTTTAAAAATTGTGACCATTATTATATATATATATATATGTGTGTGTGTGTGTGTGTGTATATATATATATATATATATATATATATATATATATATATATATATATATCAGTTAATCCTAACTTCTCTACCATTGCAGTGTTGGCATGTATTGTGTTTTTTCTAGAAATATTTTCTTATCTATATTTTCAAATGTATTATATAAAGGCCATATCTTTATAATGTTTCTAGAAACCATAATATTTTGTTTTTCATTCCTGATATGGGATTAAATTTGTTCCTGCTCCCTCTCTCCATGATCAATTCTTCCAGAGGTTATTATTTTCTATTATTTTTATCAAAGAACAATTTTTTTTTTTGTCCTCATAGTAATTACCATTCTTCTACTGTCTTGGATTTAGTTTCCTGTTCTTTTAAAAGTTTCTCGAGATGGATATTTAAGTCATTGGCTTTTAGTTACCTTCTTTTCAAATATATTTTATGTTTTAGGCCATAATAGCTGCACCCCAAATGTCTGTTAAGTGTATTGGCGATAATTGCTACCTTAGTATAGCATTTAGGTGCATTTCTTAATAAGTGGGATTAAGCTTCTTTTTGTATGTTTAAGTGTTATTTGTATATATTTTTTGTGACCTATGCTTTTATACTTTACCCCTATCCCTTTTTATTTTTTGTTTTTGAAACAGGGTCACTAGATTGCTGAGAGTCTTGCTATGTTGCTGAGGCTGTCCTTGAACCTGTGATTCTCTTTTCTCAACCTCTCAAGTACTAGGATTACATATGTGTACCACCATGCCTGACTCCTTTGTTTACATCTTTTGTTCATTTTTCTTTTGGTTCATTGGTCCTTCTTACATGGTATATAGATTTATATATTAGAGAGATTATCCCTTTGGAATATAAATAATACTTTTTTTCTAGTGTTGGTTTTCTTCTTTGCCTATGTTGTGAACTCATATTTTAGATTTTTCTCTTTCTAAACTGTTACTCTGATAAAAAAAAAACAACAACAACAAAAAAAAACGTATTCACCTACTTTTGGAGCTCAGCTCCCTATGCTTTATTGGACTCTCATTTAATCCCATGAACATTTGCACAAAACAGAGACCAGAAGCACAATCTTCAGAGACACTTGGGCTACTGTTCTGTAGCTGTGACTGTAGATAAATTTTGACAATGTCTAGACTTCTGTTTCCTCATTGGTAAAATGGGATAATTCTGTTAACTGTATGGGATGTTTGGATATTAAATAAGACAATGCCTATATAATCACTTAGCACAGGACTTGGCTTGAGACACGGTATTTGCTTTTTTATTATTGTTCACCAAATCAAACAAACATTGCTTGAATGGCTGCTATATTTTGATGTTATTCCACATTAGTGTGTAGGAGAAAATCCTGTGCCACATTCCCTTGGCTCACCTGCTGTCTTTTATCTTTGTACTGGATTGTAGCCAGTACCACTGGGTGCTTTGACGAGGGCTGGCATCTCTTTGCCAGGCTCTTGTCCTGATGTCTGTGTGACCAGCAGGGGAAGTCCGATAATCTTTTAGGGAAATAGAGAGAAAAGAAGGGACATAGATAAAGACCCCATGCGGCTCACCATCTTGTCTCCCTTGAGAAGATTAACGTTTCCTTGTTACCTGTCACCTGAACAGGATCACAGCTCTGAAGCTTACAGGTATAGACTTGCCTAAACCAGCACTTAAAGTCATTGAACTGGAAGAGCAGGCAGAGGAGAGAGAAGAAACCTGAGTTCTTGAGAAATTCCAAGGTCAGGAATCAAACAAGCTAGAAAGAGATATGCATCCCTTTTCGACTTAAATGTCTCTTCTCTGATTTTCACCCCTAGTGCTCCCCTTACACTACAATGATTCTTCTATGTCTCTCTTCTTCAATCCTATAAGCTTCAGGAAGTCAGAGGCCACAATTGTCATGTTTTCGCCAAGCACAGAAACCTGAAATGTGTGATGGTTACATGGGTGTGTTTTTGCGCTAACTCATCAAGTGCCTAGTACAGTGCCTGGTGCTCAGTATGTTTGAATGGATGAATCAATGAATGAATGAATCAACCAATCACTCACAGTCTCAGGTATTTATTCAAACTGTTTGTCTACTGCACGCTTGAATCCTTGTCTCATTCTTACCAAGTGTTTGCTAGTATTTGTCAACTGATCATCCCCAGTGACAAGAAACTGTATTGCCCAAGGCTGCCTATTCATTTTCTGTGTAGTTTTGTTGGTTGGGAAGTTCTTCTTAATATTGAGCTGAAATATATGTTTGAGATTTCAAAGAAATAAATATTCATATTCTAGTCTTTATGGCTACACAAATCAAATATAGGTTTTCTTTGCTACGACAACCTTTCAGAAATCCAAGAAAAGAGAATAGCATATGCAAAAGTCTGGAGTTATAAAGCCCATGGCATGCTATGGGAATTCTAAGTAGTTCCATATGATTAGAGAGACCAGAAGTTCTAGGTTGCTCAGAATACTCTAATTATGCCTGTGGTCCCAGGAAACTTAGTTATGTTCTCTGTCTTAAAAGTTCTTAGGCTGGATAAAAAAAGTATATGGTTACTATCAGTGTGGTTGGGGCATAAGGTCTAAGGGTGAGATGGAAGTAGGAGAGAAGAAGGTGGAGAAAGGCAGAGGCTGATCATAAGAGCCTCGTGTGCCAAGTTCGAGAAGAGTATTCGGTTAACTGGGCTTTGTACGGAGTCTTTGTCTTTGAGGTCCTCTTCTCTAGAAAGGATCAAATTCATAGATAAATTAGCACACTTATTGATAGATGGTTATTGCTATGAATTATCATTTATGGAAAGCTTACCAAGTAAGCTTTTCTGCATAGCTTGGGTGAGGCCCAGGCAACAGCTGCTGACTGGCCCTTGTTGATACATGCCCTGTAACTGATTCTCTGCCGACAGACCTTGGGTTTTGATTTGTTGTTTGGTTGTGACAACATTGGGCAATCCCCAAAGAGCCTTCTGTTCCCAACTAGAAACTTTGTAAGGCTTCCCTGGAGACTGGCATCTGGGCTCAGCAGTAGGCCTACTAGCTATAAAATTTTGTTTAAAAGGAATGTTAGGCCAAGGTGCATGCCTGTAATCCCAGCTACTCTAGAGGCTGAGGCAGGAGGATGGCAAGTTCAAGACCAGCCTGAAAAATATAGTAAAATGGCTGTCTTTTAAAAAAACCCAAAACAAAAACAAAAAGACTGGTATGATTTGTGTATTTAAAGGGACTTTATTGCAGTCAACATTCACATCGCTGTGACCTAATCACCCGACACACAAAACCTAGAAGAAGGAGGATTTATGTTGCTCACCAATCAGGAGATTTCAGTCTATATACACACATAGTCCATTTTACATCAGCTCCTTAGGGCATCATGGTGGAGCAGAGGAGTAAAGGGGCAGAGAGAAAGGCTCAGAGCCAGATGCTGCAGCTGAGCAGGCTGGGGAGACACACACACACACACACACACACACACACACACTGTCCTGATCACACAGCCAGGGACCCTTCCCCAGCAACCAGGTTCTGCCTCCAACATGGCTATCTTCAGTGTATTAGGTCTGGGGAACATTTTAAATCCAAACTATAAAAGACCTGCAAGAATATTCAAATGCAAAGAGTTTAATCGGCCCTAAGACGATGCAATAGCTGGGGGTGTTGAGCTAGCTGTTTGAATTGGCAGCCAGTGCAAATGGTTAAGACATTTGGAATACTTGAATTAAATGAATAGTGGATAGAGTGGACAACTGAAATATGTCTGAGGCCCAGGCAAAATCTGCTGTCTGGCCCTTGTTGATACATGCCCCCTCCCAATGCCCCTTCTAACATCTGACCCTAAGTGGCAGGCATTGGTTTGCACCCCATAGCTGAAAGTCTGTCTCCACAAATAGATCCACAACAACTAGCTTCAGGCAGCTTTGTCCACCAGTAGTCAGTGGCTACAGCAGGGCTCTGGATACCTCTCTGCCACTGCCTGGACACTGATGCTCATAAACTGAGGCTATTCTGTGCTTAGAACAGCCACGTCACTCTGCCCATTCCAATCTCCCTTTTGTGCTGCTTTAATAGAAAACTATAGACTGGGTAATTTTTTTTGATATCTTTTTTTTTAGACTGGGTAATTTATAATGATCAGAAATTTACTGGTTCATTATTTTGGAGGCTGGGAAGTCAAAAATTGGGGGCCAGCATCTGACCGGGGCTTCTAGCAATCATCTCCCAGCAAGAGGGAAGAGAGAACTAAAAGGAGCTGAACTGGTCCTTTTATCAGGAACTTGATTTTGATGACAATAGTGGCATATTAATCCATTCATGAGGGCAGAGCCCTGGTGGACTAGTAATCACCTCTTAAAGTTCCCACCTCTCAACACTGCCACTTTGGGGATCAAATTTTCTTTCCTTTTTTGCGGGGGGAGGATGCTGGGAATTGAACCCTAGGACATTCTACCTTTGAGTGACACGCCCGGCTCTTTTTCTATTTTGTTTTGAAACAGTGTCTTGCAAGGTTGCTGAGAGTCTCACTAAGTTGCTGAGGCTGTCTTTGAACCTGTAATCCTCCTGTCAGCCTCCAAAGTACTGGGTTTACAGGCGTGCACCACACACCTGGCTGGGGATCAGATTTTCAACACACAAATTTTGGGAGGCATATGGCAGGCTGTGAACAACTAGGTGCATTAGTTTGCTAATTAAGGCTGTTGAAATAAAGTATTGCAAATCACGAACAACAGACGTTGTCTTACAATTCTTGAGCACTTGGGAGACTGAGATCAAGGTGTTGGCAAGGCAGGTTCCTTCTGAGGGTGGTGAGGAAAAACATATTCCATGTCTCTCCCTTAGCTACTGTTGGTCTGTTGGCAACCTGGTTTTCTTTATCTTCTAAAATCATCACCCAGATCTCTGCCTTTATTTTTCTATGGCAGTCTCCCTGTGTGCACATCTGTCCAAATTTCCCCTTTTTATAAGGGCACCAGTCATATTGGGTTAGGAGCCCTCCCTATTCCAGGACTGCTTCTTAACTAATTACAACTGCGATGGTCTCGTATCCAAATAAGGTTTCTGAGGAACTGAGTTAGGAGTTCAACACATGAGTCATTGGGGTCATAATTCAACCCATGATACTTTTCAACTATTTCATAGGAAACCAATCAGCTCAGAAAGAATATGATGGTTAAGTGAGAGGCACCCCAATTCCGCTGCAACAATTGAAAGTATAGCCCAGCTATGTATGTGACTCCCCACTCTTCAGTCTTGGTTGGATGGCACAGGTGGGAGCCAGTTGGTCATGCATAGGTTAGCCCATGGCTTTTGAGTCTTGTTTTAATCTGCCACCTCACTTTCCAGGACATCATCTTCTGAATTTATGTCATTCTATATGAGACCTAGCTACCTTCCCTCTTTGCTTAGAAGAATGTAAAAGCCTTTGTTCTTCCTGTTTGGATCCTCTCCCAGCCATTCTCCACGCTATGCAGGGGGATCCTTTTAAAATACAAATGTGAGTCAAGTGTGGTGGTGTGCACCTGTAATCCCAGTACTTGGGAGGCTGCAACAGGAGGATCACACACTCAAGGACATCACCACCAACATGGTGAGACTCTCAGCAACCTAGCAAGACCTTGCTTCAAAACAAAAAAATAAAAAAGGGCTGGGGATGTAGCTCAGAAGTAGAATGCCCCTGGGTTCAATTCACACACACACACACACACACACACACACACACACACACACACACACACAATCCCATAAAATAAAATAAAATACAAGTGTGGTACTGGGGCCCTCTGATGCAAGTGACCCCAATGGTTATTTATGGCTCTTTGGTTGAAAAGCAAAACACTGTGTCCTTCAGAGCCCGGAGATTTCAGACAGGAGGCTTGCTACCCACATCTTCTTCAGTTGCATTTATTTAAAAACAATTGAGTTGGTTTTTCTTTCTTTTTTCTTTTCTTCCTCTTCTTTTTTGTAACACTGATGGGGGGAGGTATTTGTTCCTTGATCTGGGTAGTGCTGAACAATGATATTCACTCTGAATATTCACACAGCTCCACTTTGATTCTGTGGACACTCTGTGGGGTATACTGCAAGTAAAACAACAAAAACAAAACAGAATAGAATTTCAAAACAGTTGAATGAATTGTTCAAAGTCCTGAAAGTTCCTTGGTCGCATTCTCCTTTATGACCTTTTAGATCTCTTAACAATCATCATACAACTAGAGATTTCGTTTCCTCTCTCCATCTTGGAGGGAAAAAGATGGAATTAACAAACAGAAGTGATTCAGCAAGTTACATCATGGTCACAAGATAAACTGCAGATTGCAACAAGAAAGCAATGTGATCCTACACAAGCCTATGTTCCTTTTTGTGCAGAAATTGTGCTGCCTTGCTGTTTCCTATTGCTAACTATAGTACCGGGCATCAGCCCCCAGTGCTCAGCAGAGATGAGAATGGTGAATGGGTGGCAGAGAGGGTGTCAGCCTCCTTGGAAGCAACAGCCCTGTCTTCCTTGCAGAGTCTGGGCAAACAAGGGGCTGCAGGAACCCCCCTGTGTCTGTTACAGGAAAACAGGAACAGCCCTGAACAGCTAGAGCATGTGGGAAAAAAGAAACCTCTCTCCACCATAGGCTGGAAAGGCATTGTTGCTAATATCTGAAGGCTGCATTGATGTGGCAGGGACAAGCCCTTTACCTGGGTTCTGTCTCTTAAGGACTGAAACTGTTCCCATTATTAACATAAAGAGACAAAGTAGGCCTAGCAAAGAGAATGAGAATAATCCCTGACCCCACTAGACTCCTGGGACATCACAATATTAAAATTGAGAGAGGAGCTGGGGTGCAGCCCAGTGGTAGAATGCTTGACTAGTATGTGAGAGGCCCTGGGTTTGCTTCCCAGCACTGTGAAAAAAATAATAAAAATAAATAAATTTGGGTGAGAAAATTTGCACACACACAAAAAGGAATTTCTGTCTTTCCTTAGAAAATCGAGATGTTGGACCTCCCCTGCCGTGTGTGTATGTGGAGGGGGTAGGGGTAGGGGTACTGGGAGTCAAACCCAAGGGCATTCTACCTCTGAGCAACACTCCCAGTCCTTTTTTTATTTTTTGCTTTGAAACATGGTCTCGCTAGGTTGCTGAGGTCTTGCTATGTTGCTGAGGCTGGTCCCGAACCTGTGATCCTCCTGTCTCAGCCTCCCAAGCAAGTACTAGGATTACAGGCATGTGCCATTGTGCCTGGCTTTATTTTTTGTTTTGAAACAGGGTCTCACCAAGTTTCTGAGAGTCTCACTGAGTTGCCGAGCCTGGCTTTGAATCTGTGATCCTCCTTCCTCAGCCTCCCAAGTGCCACTGTGTCTGACTTGCCATTCTATTTTAAATTGCAGTATCTGTGACATCTAGCTCCAAGCCCCATCCTCTCTATCCACCTCCCCACCCCCCACACCATCTGCTTTGCTTCTTTCTTTTCCATGGTCCTCAGTACCTTCTAACTGGCCATGTAGTTCACCTGTTTAGGATGTTTACTTGTCTGCCGAGTCCACAAAAATGTCAGCCACACAAAAGTCATGAGGGTAGGGATCTTTGTTTGATTCAGGGATGCAATCCAAGCCCAGTACATTGCAACCAAGCACCAAATAGTTGAGTGAGTGGATGAATGAGTCCAAGACCTGTATTCCCAAGTGGCAAGTCACATTACTGCCTGGGTTCCTGAAGTCACGTGCATTTGCCACACCTGCTGTGCACATCTTCCTAGCTAACCTCACCTTCTGGCTGCATTGGTCTTCTTGTCCCCTCCCTTGGCCCAGACAGGTGCACAGCTGGGACCTCTCCCTGCCCTACTCTGCCTGGTTAACTCCTGCGTGTCCTGCATTCTTTGCTCAGCTTGTCCTCCATCCTTCTGTCTAGGTCAATTTCCCTGAGAAAAAAGAATAACTCTGCCCTTAGAATTTCAAAAATATACCACATAAAATTCCTCAGCTTTTAAAGATAGACAAGCCTTTTGATCCTCCGTGGAGATGGGCCTCCCACTCTGTTCCCTGACCTCCAGGCCCAACCCCTCTGAGTCAACCCTGAAAACAGGTTCTACAGGGTCAGGGAAGGAGAAACTGTGGGCCAAGGTTTGTAATTACCCTGCGGATCTTCTGTTTACCCAGGGCTTGTTTTACGTTGGCCTCTTCATTAGGTTTCATCTGTGTCAACAAGGCAGAGAGCGGGCCTGGCCTCCCAGGGCATTCTGGCAACACTGTTCCCTCTCACAACAAGACTAGAACAGACACCCTCCCCAACCAAATAACGTCGTGGCAGATAGCCCCACCTGGGAAACAGGAGACAGAGAGGTGACGTTATCAAACAGAGACTTCTGGGAAATGGAACTCAAGTGGACCATGGAGAATTCTAGATAGACATGGAGTGCAGTTTTCTCTCTGTACCCAGCTTTGAGATGGGGAAATTGCAGCCCAGAGAGGGTAAGTGATATATTCAAAGACACACAGTACATGAGTCTCAATGGCAGTATGAGAAAACCATAGGTTTCACTACATATTTTGGGCCTGGCTTCTGGGAATGGAATGTCAGGAGCTCTAGGTTCAGTCTCTACTAACTGCAGGACAAAGGCACAGAAATAGATGACAGTGGATAGAATTTAGCACTTTCATCCAGGGGTGTACGATACACAGGCCTCACTCCTCATTCACTTGGTCTGCAGGAGAGCTCTGACATGTGATTTTTTTTTTTTTTTCTGTACTGGAGGCTGAAGCCAGGGGTATTCTACCTCCAAGCTACACCTCAGCCCTATTTTATTTTTGAGATAGAGTCTCACTAAGTTGCTGAGGCTGACCTCCAACCTGCGATCCTCCTGTCTCAGCCTCCCAAGTACTGGGATTATAGGCATGCCTGGCACCACCATATGATTTTTAAAAAGCTCCTTGGAGATTCTGATGTTCAATGATACACAGCAAGCTCAGGCCTGGAGGATGCTTTAGTCCTTCCTGGCTTGACAAACATTCAGCTGTAGATATTAAAATGAAGTCTATTCCTGTCATCAGTCTGCAGTAGCATTCTCAGTGGGGCAGTTTGGCTCCAGAGAGAGCATCCTGGAAATTAAAAAGCTCCTGGTGCTCCAAGGAGCTTTTTTGGGGGGGAGGGGGATACTAGGGATTGAACCTAGGGGCATTCTACCTCTGAGCTACTCTCTCAGCCCTTTTTTTTTTTATTTTGAAACGGGGTCTTGTTAGGTTGCTGAGAGTCATGTTAAGTTTCTGAAGCTTGTCTTGAACCTGCAATCCTCCTGCCTCAGCCTCCCAAGTACTGAGATTACAGGCATGTGCCACCACACCCAGCTGGCCACCTACAGTTCTGAGGACAGTTTCAGGCCACTCTTATTACATGAGGGGCTTTTTATCTGCATAATAAGACAATCTTCATTTACCACATTACCTGCCCCCCACATCTTGTGTCATGTCAACATCCGCCCAGAAGCCCCAGTTCCTAGTCCTTTCTGTAGCTCAGATTGTTATATACACTTCAACCATCTGCTCTACCCTGAGTCTCATATTTTGTGGGGCTTCTGTGCACATGCACATTAATAAACTCATATAGTTTCTTTCCTTTATAATATGCCTGTTGGCTTATTTCATAGACAAATTATTGAATCTTCAGAGGATGGAGAGAAAGTATTTTCTTCTTTATCGTTTATAGGAACTTTATAGGGGAGTAAAAGGAAATTACAGTTAGGCACAGTGCCAAACATGTGTAATTCCAGTCAAGGGGGTCACAAGTTCAAAAAGTGTTTCTGTAAACAGTGTTGGATCTGGTTCCTTTGAGTCTTAATGACCTACAAGCAGGAAAACAGTAGCACTGTAGCTCTCAGAAAAGCCTAGAGAATGCCCAGGGTGACCTAGAGTGGGCAGGGGCTCACTAGCAGGATTAGTCAGCGCGTTAGGATCAAAGGTAAAAGCTAGACCGGGCTTAGCTAACCACAGAGCTTCCATTGGCAGCTTTTCTGAATACCCCCTGGGTATTGGGGGAGAAGTCTGACTAATAAATTCTTGAATACCTACCGTGGCTCAGACCTCATATGTGTAAGTGCAGTTGTCATGCTGGCCCTAGGAGAGATGTTACTAACCCCTGTTTTACAACTGCAAAAACTCAGCTTAGACAGTTAAAACACCATGCCTGTACCTCACTCTGCTTCCCCCAGCAACCACACCTGCAAACCTGATATGGCTGAGATGGAGAAATTCAGTAAATCAAAACTGAAGACAGAAAAATCCACTGCCTTCAAAAGAAATAATGGAACAGAAGAGGCAAGCTGGCGAATTGGAGTGAGGTCAATAAGTGTGGTACATTCCACAAGCATCAGCTTCTTATTTTATTTCTTTGAGCTGATTAACTTCATAAGTTTCAAAGAGGTTGGGCTGGACGTGGTGGCATATGCTTGTAATCCCAGTACTTGGGAGGCTGAGACAGGAGGTTTGCAGGTTTGAGGCCAGCTTCAGCAATTTAGCAAGACCTCGTTTCAAAATTTTTAAAAAAATTAGAAAAAGGGGTGGAGTGTAGCTTAGAGGTAGAATGCCCCTGGGTTCAATCCCAAGTACAAAAAAAAAAAAAAAAAAGGTGAAAATATAAAGAGGCTGGATTAAGTTTAAATGACTGTGTTGCCCCTTTAACATCGAAGAATTGAGTATTGTCAATGAACCTGTGCCTGCCTCTCCCATCTGCCTGTCTGGCTGCAGGAAGGAAGAGAATTTGCATGTTGGTGAAGGAAGAAGCTGTATGAGTGAGACCACTGTGAAATCTAGAGAACTCGAAGCTGGTGCAAGCTGTTCTGCAGTCTGTAAAATGCAGCTTAATCAAAGTGTCATATTTTTGTTCAAATGATTTTAATGATTGGACTGCACAAATTTTAAATATGCAAATAAAAGTTTCAAAATCTGGAAAAAAGAAATCCTTGCTGAAGGCTCCACAGTAATCTCTGAGTAGCACCCATCTGGCTACCTTGGAAGCTGTTCTATCATTGCAGGTCTCAGCTGGTTTCCTTCTGCCAAAGGAAGTTTATATTTCTTTGGTTTTTGACAAAGTTGCTCTGCTTTTGATGTTTTGCTAGGAGTGACTGTGCAGCCCGTGGTGGCTTCTTAGTGTGTGTGTATGTGTGTTTTGTCTTGTTACTAGGGACTGAATCTAGGAGCATTCTGCTTCTGAGCTACACCCCAATCCCTTTTTATTTTTTGTTTTGAAACAGGGTCTCTCTAAGTTGCTGAGGATATTGCTAAATTGTCGAGGCTGGCTTCAAACCTGCAATCCTCCCAAGTACTGGGATCACAAGTGTCTGCCAACACACTCATGGTGCCCTCTTTAGGAAGGGTGAGGCTTCCTTGGGAAATCAGTCTTGGTTTCTGAGGGCTTGACCACTCTGACTTGGCCTGACAGCACCTGGGATATGTACCTGGGAAGGCCAAGGGGCCAACTCAAGCCATTATAACGCAGTGACTGCGCCTTGCTGCTCCTTGCAGAGTGGCAGTATCTGGGCACTTGCTTCCTGCTGTGGGTGCTCCCAGTTGGGCTAGCCTTCAGCCTGCCTTCTCCTTGGTGATCAGTTCTGTTGCGATTCACCCAGCCTGCCTGGGCATTCTGGACTCTGTGAACTGTTTGCTAGTTTCCTGCAGGGAGCATTACTATGGGCCCTCCCTTTCCCAGAGAGGCTTGGAGGCTGCAAACTCCCTCAGGTCTGCCCACACCCTGTCCTGAGGTGAGCTTCCGAAGAAGGTCCTCAGCTGACCAAGAGATGTCAGAGATAGGAGTGGAGGGGTGTGTGTGTGTGTGTGTGTGTGTGTGTGTGTGTGTGTGTGTGTGTGTGTGACGTGCTGCTTTTTAGAGTGGGGAGTGTGTGCTCGCAGATGAGGGGGAAGGATGTCACTAACTTGGCTCTGGGTGGCTGCCATTTTAAGCAGAAGCAGATTTGTTGGCATGAGTGGTTTTCAACATTTGGTAGGCACAGGCACTGTAGTGAGATCCCCTTCAGCCTAAATTAAAGATGTCACATAGGGAGAAACTCCATGGCATCTTCCTCTACCCCTCCCATCTCCCCACGCCTCCCGATACTAGCAGGAATCTCAGCTCCTCATTGGTTCCCCATAGCCACTTCTAATCTCCTGTTATTTCTGGGGTCACCATAATGGTACCAAAGCACAGCTGGGGAGCATGAGCCCTCCCCCACCCCACGTGCATTTTCTTCACTAACCTCCTTAAACTACCCTAAACACAGGACCATAATAAAAACATTATGCTTTCTCTTCAAATTGGGTGCCCAGGGAAGCACTTTTCAAGTTTTACTGTGCATATATAGTGCCTGGGGAATCTTGTTAAAATGTAGATTCTGGTTTATGAGGTCTTGACTGGGGCTCCAAAAATCTGTGTTTCCAGCAAGCTCCCTGCCCAAACTGCTCTTGGGAAACCATACTTTGCTTATGGAAGCTCCAGGCAACTGCATCCTTGCCTCCCACCAGATAGCTAAGTTCTCTCTGACATTATTTCAAAGCAGGACTGTGGAGTAGAGGTGACAGGGATTCAGAGTTGCAAGCCTAGACCCCTGTTGCAAAGTCTGGGCTCTGCTGGGACTGCCAGGAGTTGCATTCCTCTCTGGTCTTAGTTCCTTCATGTGTATTCTCTGGGGTTGATCTGATGAATGGCTGAAGGTCTCTCTAGCTCTAACATTCTTCCTTTCTAATTAATCAATAAGCATCTTTGAACTCCTCCCTACAAAGTCCAAAGCCTCAGCTTCCCACGTGAACTTCCCCTCATTTTGCTTGCATGCCTTTGGAGGATTGACATTATCTTCTCTGGTCCTGGTGCCCTTGTTTACCAGTTTGGGGATGATGAGTCACCAGATCTGGGCAAGTCAGTATGTAAACAGGGTCTTGTATGTGAACATGCCTACTATAGTTCTTGGCAAAGTGAGGATCACTCAATGTGGTTGAATTGTTTCATGGTTCTGGGAAGAATTAGATTGCTTGCCCTGTGTCATAACCCTATCCTCCCATTATCTGGGTGCGCAGATTCTAGGTTAAAGGATGGAAGGTGGTAGCCAAGGAAACTGAAGAAGAAATAAAACAGGGATAGGGGATGAAGAGTGAGGAGGGTATGCCCAGCAAAACTCTGATGAGTAGGCATTGGCAGGAGACCCCTGATCATTTTCTACAACACTGAGAATGCATGTTTGCTGGGGAAGAGCAGCAAGATGGACAAGGGCATGGGGTATCAGTCCTGATTTGGGGGCACTGGATGGTAGAGATGTCTAGGACTTCTGATGGGGTGAGGATAAAGAAGGCCAGAGGTAACCTGCATGACTTCTTGAGGGCCTTAACCATTTTGGCTGGGAAGTTGAGAAGTACTGACAGGGCTTGCAGAGGAGGGCAGCTGTGATAACAAGGTCTTGTATCCTAAAAGCACCAGAAAAGGATAATGAGGGCACCCTAACTTTAGTGTCACAGCAACATTTTGCAAGGGGATGGAGTTGGGTACCTACACTGGGGACATTTCTGTTTAGAATCTTAAGATTCCGTCTAGGTGTTATTTTTAAAATCTATTGAAAAAACACTGTATGCGGGTCACTGATGTAACCATGCTGCCTTCTGCTTCCACAAAATCAAGTGCCATGACAACAAGGCAAATCAAGGGAAACCTATTACAGAGTCAAATGGCCTTGAAGGGTGCCCTTTGACCCCGGTGGGTTTTTCACTTGAATACCAGATGATTTCCAACATTGTTCATGAAAATAAAGTAGTTAGGTTGCATTTACACCCGACACCTGTCATCTCTGCTCTCTATTTTGGGGGAGAGAGGAGAAGAGGAAAAGGGAGGTTGGGGATGATATTTCCATTAAACAAATCTATATACCCCGCCCCCCAACCATCACCATTGAACAAGATGGAAAAGTCAAGTCTCGACACAGTTAACAAGACAATTAAAATCTCCTTAGTCACCAAGTAAAATTTCCAAGCCCTCCTCTAGAGCTCCATGTCGGTTGGTTGTTTGGATCAGTTTGTCTGTAGGCCAACTCTCTCAGGGGCTCAAAGTGACCAACAGTGACCAGAAAGTTGTTTTGTTTTGTTTTAAAAAAAAGGTAGCTTGAAGCCAGCCAGGTGTGGTGGCGCAAGTCTGTAATCCCAGTACTTGGGAAGCTGAGACAGGAGGATCGCCAGCTTCAGCAATTTAGCAAGGCCCTCAGCAACTTAATGAGATCCTGTTTTTTAAAAAAAGGCTGGGAGTGTAGCTCAGAGGTAGAAGGCCCCTGGGTGCAATCCTCAACATCGCAGGAAATAAAAAGAAAAAAGTAGCCTGAAAGAGAAGTTGGTAACCATAGGGGTGGTGGGGGCAGTCAACAGGGGCCTCAAGCCAGACACCTAGCGACCTTCGAAGGAAAGACCTGGAGCCCCTGCCTGGCCAGCAGGCGGCGCACACACGACGTGGGCCCGGAGGAGAGGGTGGCCCCGGCGCCGGTCGGGACGTGCGCGCTGCCGGCTGCGGCGGGGCCGCGCACGCCAGGGCTCGAGGACGCGGACAGCGCCTCGGGAGCCACTTCCGGGAGGGGCGGGGCTGGCGGCGGTGCGACCTCCAATCTCGGCGGCCGCAGGGGGAGCCTCAGCCCCGGGGCCGGAGAGTTAGTCGCTCGCTGAGCTGGAGACTCGGGAGGTGCGGCGGCCGGCAAGGGCGAGTGCCTGGCGGGAGTGGGCCCGCTGGTTCCTGCCTGAGGAGCTGCAGGTGCTCGGGCCGGGAGGGCCGAGCCGGGGCGAGCACCGAGGCGGGTGGAGGGTCGGGGCGCTGACCGTGGAGGGCTGAGCGGGTGGGAGGCCCGGAGTGGACCGAGCGGGGTGGCAGGGGGCCGGGCCGCCAGAGCTCGCTGGTCCTTCAATCCGAGCGCTACCGTGTCTTCTGGAGGCAACCCGCTGGGGGCTGGACCCTGCGGCTGGGCTGGGCTGGCCTCGGGCGTTCGACCCTTGATTGGGGTGCTGGACGGGGCGGGCGGGTGTGGGCGGGCGGGGTGTGTTCCCTCGTATCTACCTGTGTGGACTGCTTTGTGGGATGTTAGGTCTGGGTTAGTGTCGTCTGCTGTGGGAAGGATACAAGTTGCAACAGGATTCTGACTTTCAGGTTTGGGGTAGAGTGATGAAATCTGAGTCTTCTAAGGAGGGAGAGAACCCTCTTTTGGTTGTTGTGGTGTGTATCTAGGCGGACCCATCGAGACAGTTTAAATCTGTAGAAGTAAACAAACCCGTTTCCCTTTTACAGACACCAAAAAAGGGGGGCACCCAGAGGACGTCGGAAGAGGAAGAAGATGCCTAGCACGGACCTTCTTATGTTGGTGAGTCTTTCCCAGACATCCTCCTCCTTAAATGTAGTTTTATTTTTAGTCTCAAAGGATCCAAATGTGATTTCATCTCTGATGCTTGCTTTTGGTAGCCGAGCATTTCTGCCACCTTCTGCTTGGAGTTAATGATGAGGATGAATAAATTATTGAATTAAATACATGAATATGGTATATATAGAACTTAAAAATTTTTTATTTTGCAGTGTTGGGATCAACCCAGGGCCTTGCCCACACCAGGCAAGCGAGCTGCCACTGAGATACATCCTTAGACCCTTAAAATTTATTGAAAAATCTTTTTCAAAATTCTTGCAAGTGTTTTTAATTTCTTCCTTCTCATACCACCAAAGCAGTTTAAAACTTTTATTATTCATTTTGTAAGGATCTGCCATATATTAGTTTAGAGGTTTTTATTTCCTCAGCTAGAGTTGTTCCCTGGAAGGCAGATAACATGTTTCATTTGTTTAGAGATGAATAAACATCTATCATGGCACTCTCAATATTGTAAGTGCTTGACAAATGCTGGTTGAACTGAACTTGTCTGAATTTAAGTTCTTTTGTTGTCTGTTTTAGTGGAAGCTGTTTTCTTTCCTCCTGACATCTTTATGTGTTTTTTTCACCAAGTAAGGAGAATAGCATTGCCAAGTGCATGATAACATTTTATTCTTGAAGCATTTATGATTTTGGTATAAGCTCTAAAGTGTGAAGATTGTGGGGAGCCTATAGCTTTCAAATAGCAATGCATAAAAAGTATCTGGGTTTAGTTTTTACTTAGTGAGTTACTTCTCTGAGTTGGATGTCTTCTTATGCATTTTTAGTAATTTAATAACATTTTCATTCTCTTTATCTCACTGATCCAGAGAGTTTTTTGTCACTGAGAAGTTGGCAAAAACGTGTTGATTTTCTTGCACCAGTGCTGATTTTCTATAGTGGCAAAACCTGTAAGGTCTGCAGGAAGGAAAAAGAAGAGGGAAACCAAGTTGTGATCCCTTCTGGTTGAAGTGGGGAGCAAGGTTGATTTTAGGTTGTGTATGAGAGACAGAAGAGGAATGCATGGTTTATCCACAGGGCCTAATGAAAAGTTCACCTAGAATAGATTCTTGCCGCAAATTTCATGAGTTTTCAGTAGATGATAACCTTATGTAATTTTAGTTTTTTATTACAAGAGCATTATGTTAAAAATATTGCAAGCTGTGAATAAACAAAAGTAAACAAATTCTCCTCTCTCCTTCCCTCCCTGCAATAATTTCATCACCCAGAGATAACCACAGTTAGCATCTTGGAGGGTTCATGCAGAATGTCATGTAACAGTTGGCAGTTTCTGGTTTTCCTCTTATAGATTGGAGTACTTATGCAAATTATAGATTCCTATATGTAAATAGGCTATTTCTCCCTGTACAGGGTTATGCTTATTTTTCCGATGCCTATGATTGTACTTTTAACAGTCTGAGCAGTGATTTCATTTATTTAAAATATTAACTTTGAAAAAAATAAAATATTAACTTTGGAGTTTGTTTTGTTTTGAAATATTTCTCAGCTGTTGCCATACCTTTCACTTCCACACCTGACAATCCAAAATGTTTAGGGGTATTGCTTTGCTTGTTGCTCTAAGGATTAATTTACATAGATGCAAGTGGCCGGCCCTTGACAGTTCTCATTTTCTGGGAACAATATACAGGTTTCATGAAGTGCTGTCATACCTTCCTTGATTGTAATTTTTTTTTTTTTGGTTGTTTTTTTTGGTGGTACTTGGGATGGAACCCAGGGACTTTTTACCTCTGGGCTATACCCCCACACCTATTTTATTTTTTATTTGGGAATAGGGTCTCGCTAAGTTGTTGAGAGCCTCACTGAATTGCTGAAGTTGGCCGCAAATCTGCAATCCTCCTATCTTAGCCTCCCAAGTATTGGGATCACAAGTGTGCGCCACCATGCCCAACTTGATTGTAATGTTTTATGTGAGGCTAAATGGCAAAGAACCAATGACTAGAGCTGGGTTTTCAATGGAACGCTAAACCACCATGATCTAAGTGCAGGGTTCTCAAAATACTTTACATGATATGTAAGACAGGGTCTTGGGCCTCCCACTGGGAAGAAAGGACCTAAGTGATGAAAAAAACCTCAGTTCAGGGCAGTATATCGCAGATTCTGATAATTACAAACAACCTTAAAAGTCATGTGATGTAGCTTCTTATGTTACACATGAATATTTTGTGTAATGTCTCTGATAAGTGGATGTTCAAGTCACCAATCCTTTCTGCTAGCAGAATAAGATGAGCAAAAGATAGGAAACAATACAAGGTGGATTTAGGAATAGTAATGTAACTCTTTGTTTTGCTTTTGGTGGTACTAGAGATTGAACCCAGAGGCACTCTACCTCTGAGCTACAGCCCCAGCCCTTTTTATATATGTTTTTTTGAAACAGGGTCTCACGAGGTTGCTTAGAGTTTCTCTGTATTGCTGAGGCTGTTCTTGAACCTGTGACTTTCCTGCCTTAGCCTCCCTAATTCTAGGATTACAGGCAGTGCTCCACTACCTTCTGCTATAATATAACTCTTATAGCTAACATTTACTGAACTTTTATTACATGTTAGGGACAGAAATAAATATCCTACATATTCACTTAATTTAAAAAAAACTGGCATCCTTTTTTTTTTTTTTTTTGCGGTACTGGGGATTGAACTCAGCGGCATTCTACCTCCAAGCTATACCCCCAGCCCTATTTTTTATTCTTTATTTTGAAACAGGGTCTCACTAAGTTGTGGAGTGCCTCACTAGGTAGCTGAGGCTGGCCGCAAACCCGGATCCTCCGGTCTCAGCCTCCCAAGTGCTGGGATTACAAGCATGCACCTCCACGCCCAGCTTGGCATCCTTCTTTAATAGATGAAAAACTAGACTTGTAATGGGTAACACAGCAGTTAAGTGGTATAGCCAAGTCTTATCTCAGGAGGTATGACTTCAGTCCCTTCCTTTTATCTACTTTGTGCCACTACTGCTGGGCCATATTCCTGATGGGGACCAGAGGTGGCTGACCATTGTGACTGATAGGAGAGGGTTTGTATAGAACAAAACGGGGAGATTTCTCTGCCCTCGAGGGGGAGGGAGTCTTGTCTTCTAGTATAGTTTGTCTGAAAATATGTTTTATTATAAAATTTTCTTGCTTATTTCTTTTATATTGAACTAAGGCATTGTATTGAAACTTTAAAATTTGTGTCTATAGGTATAACATTAGGATCTTTGGAATTTCATTTAAAAATTTGTTGTTAGAAAAAGGGCACTGGGTCTGATAGGGCTAAAAGCCACTTGTGTGGCCAGAATGCTACAAGAGAATGCCTGCAGATCACCTGGAGGCCATACATAACCAAGCTTGAATCCAGACCAAGAATCTCAGTGTGTTCCTGCTCTCAATTTTGGCCTCATTTGATTAGGGTGGTTAGCCTGCTCTTTTCCATTTGCTTACATATGGCCTGTCATAGATTGTAATACTTTCCACCTGTGTCCCAGGGAGAATGGACTGTGTGAGTGTGTTCATCTGTTGAGAGTTGTGCAGTTTTCAGAGGGAATGCAAATCAAGTAATTTGGTGGCCACTTCTCTCTACTTTAGCAGTCATTATTTTCATCCACGTTTTTCTCAGTGTCACTGGATGGTATTACTTTGCAAGTTGCCGAATAACTTGTAGTTTCTAAGGAAAAGAAAGTTAATAAAGCCAAGTTACCCCTTAGGTGGTTTTTCTCTTCCCATCCAAAATGATGAATGAATTAGCTGGTATCATAGGTGAATCGAAGTTAGCATGTATGGCCTATTAGCGTCGAGTGGGGTTTGAGTGGTAATTGTTTGCCTATGGCAGTGGTTCTTAACCCAGGACACATTCGCTCCTCAGGGACATTTGGCAGTCTCTGAAGGCATTGTTTGGTTGGAATACCTGAGAACTGCTACTGGTATCTATTAGGTGGAAGTCAGGGATACAGTCAAACATCCTATAATGTACACAGTCCCTCACATCCAAGAATGATCTGACTTAGAAAGTTAGTGGTGCTGAGACGGAGGTCTGAGGTCCCTTAATGTAGATAACTGGGTATCTGTCTTGTCTGTGCTTTTCTTTGGGTGGAGGAATGAGTCTTAGAGTTTCATGGACTATTCCATTGTTACTTAGGTTTATTTTAATCAAGCCCTGCTGCTTTGGAATATATGTTGGAGAGTATATAACATGATTTTCTGTAGCAGAGAAAAATTTTTAATAAATCCTTTCCAACATTTCATCACTCTTTGGATATGAAAACAGCAAGCCATGCTCAATTTTGGGTTTTAGTGCTTGGATCAAAAGTTGAATCTTTGCAGGTCTGTGGGATTTATCTTTGACTCTCAATTCTTTTTCAGGGATGCTTTCTTTTTGAATGTCAAGTGGGATTTAAGCAATAAACTGAAAGATTGACATTGGAAGCTCATTTCTATTATTTGTGCTTGGTTTCTTGTTTGTAGAATTAACTAGAAGAAAGGGAAAATTAATTGGGGCTGGTAGATAGGACAGCTAAAATTTTATTGACATCTGAGTGGTCATTGTAGGTTGAGCACTATATTTGGCATTGTTTCAATCTTACAAATGAAGTGAACTATAATAGCTTCTCCAGCCTTTAGTTTAAAGGAAAGGGTAGGTATATATAGAGATAAACTCCAATTCCCAGTATTTGGTTTAGTTTTGCAATCTATTTGTCAAGAATTTTTAGTAACATTTGCTTTCTTAATTAGACATTGCCCAATCTAATACTGTATTCGGTTGGTACCTACATGGCAGAATGGAGAATCAGCCTGGGGTTAAGAATATTCCATAGGGAACTGATTTGTAGTGAATCAGTCTGTATGTGTAAACATACAGAACCCAATTACTGAGAGAAATACCATGCTGTGAAGTGAGGAGAGAGAGGAGTCATCTGGAAAGCCAGAGTAGTGAAGGCTGAAAGTTGGTGTTGGATATGTCAGTCCCCTGGGGACATTCCAGCAGTGCATTGAGGTTATCCAGACTGTTTACCAATGCTGGGCAGGGTTAGGAATCCAGCAGAGGGTGGTGAAACATCCTGGCTAGCCACCAGAGAGCCTTTGTCATTCTTAGACCTGAGAGGGCAGGGGAGGGAGGGAGGGAGTAGTAGTCCCTGGATCCTTGAGAGTTTGGCTAAACTCTCAAGGATCCAGGAGATAGGCTGGAAGATTGCAGCCCCTGCCACCAGTGGCCCAGCAGCAAGGGAAGCAAACTCTTATCTCACCCTCTGATTTCCTACTGGAGCTTCCTATTGGTCCAACTGAGCTGGAAATTGAAGGAGAGGGGAGCCTGGTTGATTTAATTCTTAGAGAGCATCCTTGTGAGACACATAGCAAAGTTGGAGGTTAGATGGAGTATCTGGAGGAGAAAATTTTTATTTTTCATTTTGAAACAGGGTATCACTAAGTTGCAGAAGTCCTCACTATGTTGCTGAGGATGACCTCAAACCTGCAATCCTCTTGTTTCAGCTTCCCAAGTATTGGAATTACTGGTATGTGCCACCATGTCTGGGTTCAAGTTAGTTTTAAAGTCTTTTTTATTTTATTTTATTTTTTGTGTGTGTGTGTTGGACTGGGGATTGAGCCCAGGGGCATTCTACCTGTCAGCTATACCCCAACCCTATTTTACTTTTATTTTGAAACAGGATCTTGCTAGGTTGATGAGAATCTCACTACTTGCTGAGGCTATCCTCGAACCTTAAATCTTCCTACCTCAGTTTTCCAAGTACTGGGATTACAGTTGTGCGCCACTACACCTGGATTTTAAGTTAGTTTTAAAAGGTATAAGTGGAGCCAGGTGTGGTGGCGCACGCTTGTAATCCCAGCATTTGGGAGGCTGAGACCGGAGGATCTGGGTTCGAGGCCAGCCTCAGCTACCTAGTGAGGCCCCCCCTGCAACTTAGTGAGACCCTGTTTCAAAATAAAGAATAAAAAATAGGGCTAGGAAGCCGGGCGTGGTGGTGCACGCTTGTAATCCCAGCATTTGGGAGACTGAGACCAGAGGATCTGGGTTTGAGGCCAGTCTCAGCTACCTAGTGAGGCACTCCACAACTTAGTGAGACCTGGTTTCAAAATAAAGAATAAAAAATAGGGCTGGGGGTATAGCTTGGAGGTAGAATGCCCCTGAGTTCAATCCCCAGTACTGCAAAATAAATAAATAAATAAATAAATAAATAAATAAATAAATAAATAAATGGTATAAGTGGGATGGATGTGGTGACTCACATGTATAATCCCAGTATTTGGGAGGCTGAGACAGGAGGAGTGCAGGTTCAAGGCAAGTATGCAGTAATTGAAATGAAAAGGCCTGGGAGTGTAGCTCACTGGTAGAACACCCTAGGTTCAATTCTCAGTACCACAAAATAAATACATAAATAAATAAATAAAATTGGAGAAATCTGTGGTAGGCAGTTCTTGGCTACTGTGGCAATACCCAGGTCTTTGAGGTTCCATACTTAACTGATGGCAGGACCAGGCTGCTTCTGTCTTGTGGTCCCGCTGTCAGTAAGTAGTGCATCCCCTCCTTGTCCAGGGTAGCTGCTTTAGCTTCCACTTACCAGGTTCGTGTTCTATTTAGCGTGAAGAGGAAAGAGAAGAAAGGCTTTCCTTATCTAAATTTTACAGATGCTTTTGCATGAAATATACATTTTAAAGAATGATAATGAAAACAACTACATGTCTGCCACCCAGGTTAAAAACAACATTTACTTGCAACCCTTTATGCCACACCCTGTTACAGACATCTCCTTTCCTTCCCTCTAGGGATAACTACTATCCTATTAGGATAATTATTTCTATGGATAACTACTGTCCCATTAAGATAATCATTAAAAAAATAGTGTTACTACCTCTGTATGCATCTTTAGTTTAGTTTGTTTTTTAACTTAAATTGGTTAATGTGTGTATTTTTGTGATCTTTTTCTATGTTGTTCAGTATTTGAGATTCATTTATGCTGTTGCATGAAGCTTAGTTGACTCATTTTAATTGCTTTATAGTATTTCATTGTATAACTAAAATGCAATTTATTTACTTAACTAATAATGAACAATTGGGTTACTTCCAGTTTGCGTTTTATTTATTTATTTATTTTTAACAGTTATAAACTTTCCTGTATATGACAAATGACCGCAGGTAGAAGACTTTTTCTGATTTGTACCCAGGAATGGAATTATTAGATTGTAAAGGGCATATATTCCTAACTTTGTTAGATACTGGAAAACTTTTCTAAAGAGGCTGATACAATTTATACTGTCAGCAGTATATTGGAATTCTTGTTCTATATAGCTTAATAAACTGGGTATTTATAAGGCTTCCATTTTTTTGCCAACCTGGTAATCAGGTAAATCTAATTGTGGTTTCTGTAAGCATTTCCTGATTGCTAATGGGATTAAGTGTCTTTTTAAATGTTTATTACCTGTTTGGATTTTCGGTTTTGTGGGTGCCTTTTTGAGACACGTGCCTTAACAGTTGTCTATTTCTTCTTGTAGTTGTATTAGATTTTGTTGAACATGCATAGAAGTTTTGTTGCTAGGTGCACACAGATTTAAAATGATTACATTTTACCTAGTAAGTTGAACTTTTAATCTAATAGTACTTTTTTACTTAATATAGCCATATTAGCTTTTCGACATGCAGTAGGCATATGTAAATGTGATGAATGAATGAATTGCCTGGTGTATAGGCAGAAATTGCAGAAGGGTCCTCCCAGTCCATTTGTCTGGCATACTGTCATTTATGTGTCTTGTTACCCCACACAATGAATAAATTACTTTTTAATTAAAAAAAAATGTAGGCAGCCAGGTGTGGGTGGTGCACGCTTGTAATCTCAGTACTTGGGATGCTGAGACAGGAGGATTGCAGGTTCATGGCCAGCCTCAGCTACTTAGTGAGGCCCTCCACAACTTAGTGAAACCCTGTTTCAAAATAAAGAATAATAATAATAAAAAAAAATAGGGCTGGGGGTATAGCTCGGAGGTACAATGTCCCTGGGTTCAATCCCCAGTTCTGCAAAAAAAAAAAAAAAAAGTGTAGGCATTTATTTTTCCAGATAAAAAGACATAACAGGGGGCACAAATCTTAATTGTATAGGTTAATAAATATTTACATATGGATACACTATAATTACTCCCAGATCAAGATATAAAAAATTTCAAGCAACCCAGTAGGCTTCTCATGGCCCTTCTTAGTTGATATCTACTAAAGGTAATCACTTTTCACCATAAGTTAGTTGTGCTTATTTTCCTTTTTTTCTATTTCAGTTGTGTTGATTTTCAAACTTTAAATGGAAGCATAAGCCAGGCGGGGTGGTGCACACCTGTAATCCCAGTACTTGGGAAGCTGAGACAGGAGGATTGCAGATTTACATAGGCACTTAGGCATGGAAGGGCGGCAGCTGTTACACTGCAGAGCTCCCCTCTCTCTTTGTCCTTTGTTCTAATGATTGACCCACAGTAAGAATGTAAAGGCAATTAGAGCCTGAGTCCTAGAAGCATGTAGAGACTTAGGAGCATCTTAAAGGCATTTAAAGCCTATAGCCCTACAAATATATAAAAACAATTAAAAGCCCTAAGATCACAGTGACTCTGGCAGGAAAGATAGCAAGGGCCTTATGCCTTGCTCTTAGAGATTACACAGAGCTACACTGGCTGTAATCAGTGCCTCTGTTTCCCTCTTATTTTTTGGGACTTGGCCTGAGCAACATAAACTCTGTGTTACTTCAAAACCCCCATAGTTGATGAGCAAACAGTATAGCACAATACAATAGAGATGGAAAACAAGGTAGATTATTGACCCTTGTACTTATTAAGCCCACTGTCCAGAGACAAGGAGGCACCACCTGCATAAGGAATAAGTTACTAGCCCGTTGCCTTGGTAACGCTGATAAGAACATGCCAATACGAAATCTGTGTTCAAGGGGCCAGGGTCGGGGAAGAGTTCCATTTTCGGGCTCTCCAGTGTGCTGCTTTTCTTCTCTTCCCTTTCTATTTCCTACTAACTTTGTAATAAAGACTTGTTGGAGCTACAACCAGGCTGTCTATTAATTCATTTCCTGATTCAACAAATTTTGTTTGAATTGAGGAAAAGAGCCCAGGGCACCATTACAACTGTAACAATTCGAGGCTAGTTTCAGCAACACAGCGAAACCCTATTTCAAAATAAAAAATAAAAAAGGGCTGGGGGTGTAACTCAGAGGTAGAACACCTTTGGGTTTAATCCTCAGTACTAAGAAAAGAAAAAGAAAAAAGAAAGAAAAAAGAAAAGGATAATGCACTTTTCTGCTTTGAAAGATAACTTCTGTGCATGTGCACACACACAAAAAATTAATAAAAAGGAAGCATACATTCTCTTTGGGAGCAGCCTTTTTGCTCAATGTTTTGTCTGTGAAATACAACCATACTCTTATATAGCAGGGTTATGGTTGTAATGGTGTTGGCGGCTCTTTTCCTTGATTCAAAGAAAATGAATTGGGAAATTAAAACTAATAGCTTGGTTGCAGCATTAATAGAAAACTTTATTACAAAGTCAGTAGGAAATAGAGAAGAGAAGCAACATGCCTGGCAGAAACACTGGAGAGCCTGAAAATGGAACTCTCCCCCTCAGACCCCAGCCTTGAAATACAGATTTTGTATTGGTATGGGCTTATCAGCATTACCAAGGCAACAGGCTAGTAACTTATTTCTTAGCCAGGTGGTGCCTTCTTGTCTCCTGACAGTGTGCTTACTAAATGCAAGGGTCAATAATTTACCTTGCTTTTACCCCTATTGTATTGGGCTGTATTGGCTGATCATCAACTCTGGGGGCTTTGAAGCAGCACACAGAGTTTAGAGTTTATCTTTCCCGGTCCCAACGAAGAGGAGGTAAACAGAGGCACTAACTGTGGCCAGTGCAGCTGTGTACACATAATTTCTAAGAGCAAGACTTAAGGCTCTTATTATCTTTAAGGCTCTAAAATGCCTCTTGCTGTCTTTAAGGCAGAGTCACTGTGATCTTAGAGTTTTTAGTTTTTTCTACGTATTTTTAAGGCTAAAGGCTTTACCCGGATAAACATTAGGATAGAGGGCAGAGGGGAGGGGGAGCTCTGAGGAGCAACAGGCAAAGCTGCTGCCTCTCGCTGCCTGAGTGTCTGCATAGCACCCAGACTCTGATTGCTTTTTACATTTTAGAAATCAATACTGGAGCAATATTCAATACCATCACAGCAGTACATTGTGTAGTTTTACAATGTATAAGTATATTGCTATTATTCATTCTATAGTTAATGAACATTTCTGTTTCTAGTGTTTGAGCTATTATGAATGATACTGTTACATTCTTGAACTTGACTTTTGTTAAATATAAAACAGAAGTAAACTTGCTGTGCCACAATGTGTAGTGCCAAACAAGTTTCTAAACTGGTTGTACCAATTTACACTCCTACAGAATTTTTTTTTTTTTTAATATATGACTTTTGGATTTAGCTTTGGGCAACAAATACTAAATTTCTTTTACCTACACACTGAACATTGAAGAGAGCACTGCGAACCCTTTTCTGAAGTATAGGCACTTTGTAAATGTGAAATGCCCTTCCTTTTCTGTAATTTCCCCAGAGAGTAAGGCCTCCTGCATTCTTATCTAGTCTATAAATATTATAAACATTTGATGGGAACAAAGCAATGTTGATTCTTATTATTAAAAGTGCCCTGTTGTTGGGTGTCGTGGCACATGTTTGTAATCCCAGTACTTGGGAGTTGGAGACAGGAGGATTGCAGATTTGCAGACAGCCTCAGCAACTAAGCCAGGCCCTACACAATTTAGTGAGACTTTGTTTCTTTGTTTCAAAATTAAAAAAAAAAAATAGGGCTGGAGGTGTAGCTCAGAGGTAGAATGCATCTGGGTTCAATTCCCCAATACCAAAAAAAAAAAAAAAAAAAAAAAAAAGTAAAATCACCCTGTTAAGGGCCAAATTTAAAGTTGTATAACACCATTCATAGTAATTTCAAGGCTAAAATAATAATCTTCAGGACCACTTCAGAATCTAAGTAGCTGTTGTGGTGTATTTACACTTTACTCTCAGTGTAAGGGGAGAGCATGTTCTCTGGAAGCTTTTTCTGAAGCATTTAAATTCACTGTTTTGAACTGCATTTTGGCAGATGGTCTAAAAGTGAATAGATCATTAGTTTATTGAATTCCATTTCTAGTAACACCTAGTCTTTGAGACATTTGAGGCAAATAGAAAATATGTTTTCAAACTCTAGTAGAAGGGAATCTAGGGCAAATGTGAGAATGCCATGGAAGACTTGCTTCTTGTCTAGCTTTTTTTTGTGGCCAAGGTGGAAGAAAGCCCAGAATTGTATTACCCAGCATTTTTTCAAGTGTTTTTCCAAGAGTTATGATCACAATAAGTCAATAGTAATCTATTTGGATGACTGAAAACATACAGGTTTCTGATCAGCAAACATAATGGGTAACTGATTTAATCCTGTTTTGTTAGTAGGTAAGGGGCCACTTGCAACCTTCTGATTGATTTAGTAGATTGCTGAAGTTTAACAATCGACTCAACATATTTCTTACCAAACTAAGGAGCAGCTCCTTACTAAGATGTATTTTATTATCACCATCTGCAGAAAATATAACATAGGCCATAGGAATCAAACTACTTAAAGCCTCTTTGGCTCCTTTGTGACTTTGCTTAGAGTCTGTAAAGGTTGCTTTCCCTTGCTGCTTACTTTAGAGGAAAGAAAAATGTCATCATCAGAGAATTTAGGTTCATCAAATATTTAATAAGTGTTTATTATCTGCAGTCAATTCCTTATCTCTTTTAATATTCACAGAACCCTGTGAGTAAATGGTGGTATCTTTTTGTGTGTATATGTGAACTTTTTTATTTTTGAAAATGAGCCAGTTCTATTTGTATAGATGTTCAGTAATGTGTCAAAGGTCACACAGCTTCTAAGTGAAAGTTACAGTTAGAGTCAAAGATTTTGATTACCAGTGGTGACTTCTAGGACCACATAGCTGCCTTTCTGCAGAACACATCAATAGAGTCTGTAGGAGGGGCAAGGTGTCAGTTCAAGAAGGACTTAAAGATGTCTTTTTTAGATATCCTGGGGAGTTGCTGCAGCATGTATTCAGGAATTTCCAAAGGACACAAAACAATGTTTTTACAAAGTTTTATTATTTATCATTCTGTTTATAAACTCTTAAAATGTTTTTAGACAATAATGAGCTTCTTTGCCTACTTTTATACATAATTGTTCTAAGTTACTTAGATAATTAAAATTGCTTTTATTTGGAATGCATAATTGTTCTAAGTTACTTAGATAATTAAGATTGCTTTTATTTTTATTTGGAATGCAGAACTTTAGTCTCTATTTCTGTAATTAGAGATTCTCTTCTCTTTGGCCCATTTGGAAACTTTTTCAGAAGACTTTTTTTTTTTTTTTTAAGAAAGCTTGTAAATCCAAAGACTCTTAGATCATCAGTCTTAGCTGAGCGAATATCTGGTAAACGCAAATGGATTTCTGGGTTATGATGTTTTTTTAAGTGTACAGCTCTATTTTGTATATTCACCGAATTGTACATTTACCACCACTATGAATTTCACAACATTTCCCAAAGAAAGCCTGTACTCAATAGCTGCTTTTGTACCCTACCACCCAATCCCCCGCCGGCAAAGTCCTAGGAAATTACCAATCTACCTTCTGTTGATTTGCTTATTAAGGGCATTTCATATAAATGTTTCATATAATTTCATCTAACATATAGTCCTTGGTGATGTGGTCTTTTGTAGCTTTTTCACTTATTATAATGTTTTCAAGATTTATTCATGTTTTAGTATGGATTAGAACTGTATTCTTTTTTATTGCAGTTATAGAGCTTTTCCTGGAGAATTTTAAGTAATGGGTATGTCCAACAGTGTTTCTAATTTTTTTTTTGCGGTACTGGGTATTGAACTCAGGGGCATTCTACCTCCGAGCTATACCCTCAGCCCTATTTTTTATTCTTTATTTTGAAACCAAGTCTCACTAAATTGCAGAGTGCCTCACTAGGTAGCTGAGGCTGGCCTCGAACCCGGATCCTCTGGTCTCAGCCTCCCGAATGCTAGGATTACAAGCGTGAGCCACCATGCCTGGCTCAGTGTTTCTAATTTAGTCTCACCCATAGGAGACATAGGAGTCTTGGGCTTATTTTACATATAATAGGACCTTTTGCAACACTGAGGCTACTTCTGTGATTCATTTTATAGCAGGAGTTATTAATTGGAGAATATGGGCTCCAATGACTGGTCTTCTGAAAGCTCTGAACTGTTTGTGATTATTTGCAAGATTTTATGTTTGCAGGCATTTTCTGAGAATGGAGGTGGACTGTGAAGATCTCTAACTGTTGTTAAAAGATAATTGTAATAAAGTAAAATCATGACCCACATACAGATATAAAATGAACACATGGTAAAGATTTTACTTTACTCATAATGAGGAAAGGCAGATGTTACCGCTGGTTCAAAGGAGAAGTCCAACCAACAGACACATTTAAAGATCAGGAATGAATGTGAAAATGGAGGCAAACTAGTTTCTTCCATAATGGAGCAGTCAGCTGAACCTTTACTGGACCTGGCATAATTTTCTTATTTATAGGTGAAAATTAGTTTGCTACAACTTTTGGAGCTGTGAAGAATTATCTTAGACCCATAGTCAGGTAACCTAGAGGGGGGGTGGTGTCCCACATAATGTTAATTTTTCCATTGGAAACACACAATATCCTCACTTTCAACAGATGATCAAAACATCTGAAACACTTCCAAATGTTAATTTTAATTAAATTACCTCCCTGCTTATTTCAGTCTTTAATAGTGACTTCTTGGTGACTGGATTTGGAAGGCACACTTTCCAAAGGCTGTTTGTATAGATTGAAGACCACTCAGAGGAGGATAGGTCCCTGTTTAATTCTTTGAACAGAATCAGGTGTCAGAAATCTCCAGAAGTAGCCTTAGCAATTTACCTAGGTTGTGCCTATATTCAGCATTTCTCATCTCTGACAGCAGCCTGACTATTAGAGAGGAGATTTCTACAAATAGTTATAAATTTGTAAAATCTAGCTTTTCTTAACTCCATGACAAAGATAAATAATCCTGTTAGTAAGATCAGTGTACCAAAGGGAGGAGCTCAGCTTTTTTCTTCCTCAGTTGTTGATATCTTCAGAGAAATTAAGACTTCTCTGTTGTGAAGAACATGGAATTATTTCAATAGATCCTTCTTATTTTCCAAGAAATTCTTATTTCTAATCTTCAAAGGATAATGCACCTCAGCTGGGCTTGGTGGCACATGCCTATAATCCCAGTACTTGAGAGGCTGAGACAAGAGGATCACAGGTTCAGAGCCAGCTTTAGTAACTTAGTGAGGCCCTCAGCAACTTAGTGAGACCCAGCTTCAAAATAAAAAATAAAATAGGGCCAGGGGTATAGCTCAGAGGTAGAACATCTCTGGGTTAAATACCTAGTACCAAGAAAAAAAAAAAGATAGTGTTCTTTTTTGTACTTTGAAAGATAACCTCTGTGCATGTGCACAGTAAGTCATTTAGCTATTTGTTATAAGAGACTCTGGAAATTCATAGCAGATTTAGGAAGACACCATGTGCAATTTTGCATAGAAATTTTTTCTTTGTCTTATCTACTTTAGAGTGCATTTACCTCCCAAACCCATAATTACTCTTAACCTCTATATTCCTTGGCAGGATCGTCTGCTTATTAAACTTAGTTTTTCTCTTCTCTCAAGTTTTCTGGTGTATTGGTGTATTTCAGAAGAGAGATGCCCAGAATTGTTATTTTGCATAATCAGCATCTGTCTTTACTTTGTGCCTTGTCCTGATTACAAGTAAATAAATAAATAAAATGACATTATAGCAGTGTTTGGCCCATCAGCTTTTTATGGGCTTAGAAGCTTTAATTTTCCATGCACATACTCGTGATGACTTGGAAATGTTATATTCTATCTCCTTTTTGTGGCCAGGGTTATTGCTTGAGCCCATGAATTACAGACCAGCCTGGGCAACATAGTGAGACCCCAACTCAATTTTTTCCTTTTTAACTGTATAACTGTCACTGTTGGGTGCTTGTAATGGCTGTTTGGTTTTTGTTGCTCAATTCTTACTTCTTTAATGACCCAAGAGAGTTTTCCTTTGGGCTTGTGATCTGTTTTGGCTGATAAACTCTCATGCCTTTTGAGGCTCTAAAGACAATAGTGTTTTCTATCTGTTTAATTTGCACTTGAATTTTGGCAGAAAATAATATTAAAGAGAATGAGATTCAGTTAACTTTGGTTTTTGTGTTTTTAGAGAAGTCCTATACTAACTCTGGGTTTCTTCTGTATTTAACGTCACTTCATAACCTGGAGCTCTCAGTCTTTAGACTATTTGATCCTAAGACTCTAAGGCAATGGGTGAAAAACAGGTTTTTCTTTTCCTTAACAGCCCATTCTTGCTTTAAAGCTCAGATTTCTATACTCTTGGAAAAACTATCATGTAGTTGTATTAGAGGTAAAGAAAACAGAAGGAAGAATAAAACAAATCCTTTCTTCCCTATAGGATTTCAGGGTAAAAGATTTTGATTTTCATTAGATTAGTGGCTGGTCAAAGAATAAATATTAGCCAAGAACAATTAGTTGACCTAGTGGATCGATGTGGCTAGGCTCTGACTTTAATACTTCCTAAGAAAGCTTGGTGGATATCTATTCCCCTCCTCTGAGAGCTGGATGACACTAAATTTGGTGATTGGGTCTAAATAATATGTTGTTAGATATTTGTAATTATTTTATAAAAGAACGGGATGGGAAGAGTTCCTAACCAGGGATGCATGTCAAAATCACTTGGTGGAGGTTTTTCAAAATAGGCAGCATTATGTTAAGTGAGATTAGCCAGTCACAAAAAGTAAAAAGTCGTATGCTCTCCCTAATATGCGGAAACTAGGGAGAAAATGGGGTATAAGAGGGACTCCAGATTAAGAAGGAGAATCCTTAAATGAGCAAAGAAGTTGACATAACTGAAGGTGATGGCGGGGGTGGGGTGGGGGACACCCTAATGCACAGGATGTACTTTCACAAATGTATCAAAGTCAATCACTAAACTGAACCTGAGAAGGAAGGAGTTCAAGGGAGTGGGGTGGGAATTGGGGGAAGGGTTAAATGAGAAATATGTGCATGTATGCCTTTACCAGCTTCTACCTAACAAAGATGTATGATTACAATGCACCAATTAAAAAAATAAATAAAGTGGAGCCGGGTATGGTGGCTTAGGCCTATAATCCTGGTACTTGGGAGGCTGAGACAGGAGGACTGCAGGATTGAGGACAGCCTCAGTAAGTAGTGAGACTCTTATCAACCTAGTCAGATCTTGTTTCCAAATAAAAATAAAATAGGTCTGGGGCTGTAGCTTGGAGGGAGAATGCCCCTGGGTTCCATCCTCAGTGTTTGAGCCTCGATTTCTTCATCATTGAAATGGAGTTGTGAGGTAGGATGGAAGATCCAAGGATAGGTAGAAGGAGATGTGGGACAAAACAAGAGCAGCCATTATTTAAAATCCAGATCTAAAGTCATTTTCATGTGATTTAAAGCTCCATATTTAAATTCCACTTCCAGCCATGTGTGGTGGTACATGCCTGCAATTCCGGTTACTCAAGAGGATGAGGCAGGAGGATCACAAGTTTGAGGCTAGCCTGGACAATTTTGTGAGACCTTGTTTCAAAATAAAAAGGGCTGGGGGTATAGTGGTAGAGTGTCCCTGAGTTTGATCTCCATAGTTTGATCACAAATGCTATTGAATTGATGATACGTCTTATCCACAGATCCGTAAATAGCCTCTCTCTGGACCCAAGCCTAAAGAAAAACTAGTCTGAGAATGTTTTTGTTCAACAGATAGTTTTTCTATGATATATATAATTTTTTTTTTTTTTTTTTTTTGCGGTACTGGGGATTGAACTCGGGCATTCTACCCCTGAGCTGTACTCCCAGCCCTATTTTTTATTCTTTATTTTGAAACAGGGTCTCACTAAGTTGCAGAGTGCCTCACTAGGTAGTTGAGGCTGGCTGCAAACCTGGATCCTCCAGTCTCAGCCTCCCAAATGCTGGAATTACAAGTGTGCACCATCATGCCCAACTTCTATGATTTATATATTTAGGATCTGATTATTCTTTCATATGTCATACTCCCAAAAGAAGCTTCATTGTTAAGCAGTGTACTATTTAAATGCACAAAGCAAAATGATGAAACCCCAAGATAGGGATAGTAATAGACCTTTTTTTTTTAATCAAAGAAGAAAAGAAATAATCTGGGGAGGTAATGATTAACATGTCCAAGCTTGGTGTGGTGGTGCACACCTGTAATCCCAATACTAGGGAGACTGAGACAGGAGGATCACAAGTTGGAGGACAGCCTCAGCAACATAGTGCATCTCTCAGCAGTCTAGCAAACCCTTGTTTCCAAACAAACAATAAAAAGGGCTGGGGGTGCAGCTCAGAGGTAGAATGCCCTTGGGTTCAATCCCCAGTACCACAAGGGAAAAACAAAACCAAACAAAACAGAAACATGTCTAGTGACCAACACAAAAGAGAACTAAAAATACCCTCTTAGATCATGTTTCTGTACTATAAATTTTGCATATATAAATATGCCTTGCTGAGGTGGAGCTAGTATGTCCTCTCCAATGCCCAGACTCAACCATGTCTCTTAGAGTGTATGCTTCTTGCTTTCTGTTAATAAAATTAATCTGTGCCTCACTTTGAAGACCCTCATGGACTGTGTTAAGAATTTATATTCCTTTGGGGACTTCCTTAGGACCCTCCCAAGTGATGGTTGAACTAGATAATTTCTGATGTTCCCTCAAGCCATAAAATGTTATGGTTTTTTTGTTTTTGGCACTGAGGATTGAACCCAGTGTCTCGTGTGTACTAGACAAGTGCTGTACCATCAAATTACAACTCCAACCCTTTTTTATTTTATTTTGAGACAGGGTCTTGCTGAGTTGCCCAGGCTGGTTAACTTGCCATCTTTCTGCCTCAGCCTCCTGAGTAGCTGGGGTTAGAGATATGTACCACTATACCCAGCTCCTTTTGTGATTTTTTAAGACAACTCTTCTAAAGTACTTTCAAACTAATTTTTCAGTCTTTCAGGGGGAAGCAAGTGAGTAGTATGAGTGTAAGTGTCTAGCTGAGTGCAGAATGAAGCTGCAGTTGGAGAAAGCCATTTAATTGGAGTCTACACCCTAAAGATGCTGACCTTTGGAGGACAGCGTTCAGGTTGTTTTGCCACAGTATCTTTCTTGGTTGGGAGAATAGTGGAACTTTGGGCCCTTTATTTGGTTCTTGAGGTAAACTAGGTGAAGGGACTGTAAGAATTGTTAGTTTTGAACTTGTTGGTCTTCTGATTTGTACCACTGATAATTTGTTTCTATAGAACTGGGCAGTGGAAAAAACAATACATTCTGAACCAGAAGGTTTGAGTCATTTTTGTGTCACTTTTGAGCTGTGGACCAAAGTATCCTCATCTATGAAGGATGTGTCAACTCTGATGGCCTGTGGTGTTGCATTATCTGTGAATTTGTCAGAATTGCCAGTGTGTGCTGAGTCTGGTTAAAAATAACCAGCTTTTCTCCTCTGCAGAGTCAATCCACTGTCGCTGTGCCTGTACTGCTTAAATGGGAGAGATGTGGGAGAGGAGTGGGAGGTACAGACGTTTTAGGATCTTACAGAACAAAGCTGTCAAAAATACAGGCACTATTGTAATTATTTCACTTTTGTGGAACAAATGTTTACTTCTGATTGTGTTAAAGATGGTTTTATGTTGTTAAAGATGTTTGTGGCAGTGTAAGAGATACCTTCCTCTTATTTGTATTACTATCAGCACCTGGTACCATAAGAGAGGTTATATATTAAAATCATTCAGTTGTTTTCTTTCACCAGGATTAGATGTTTTACCTCTAGGTCAGATTAAGTTAATATGCAATAGGCTAATGCAGTTTGGCCTGATTGACTCTTGAGAAATAACCGGAATTGAGGCATACTGGATATTTGACAGATTGGAAATGCAAAGATGATATTATACTATGGTGTGAAGATCAGCCTTCTATAGGGAAGTAGCTTTCCCAGAGCCCTAGCCTTTTTTTTTTTTTTTTGGTACTGGGGATTGAACCTGGGGCATTCTACCTCCAAGCTACATCCTCAACCCTATTTTATGTTCATTATTTTGAAACAAGGTCTCACTAAGTTGCAGAGGGACTCACTCCTCTGCAACTTATGCTGATGCTGGCTGGGAACCTGTGATCCTCCTGTCTCAGCCTCCCAAGTAGTGGGATTACAAGCGTGTGCCACCATGGCCGGTTAACACTTAGCTTTAAACTAGGTTTTTCTCTTAAATATTCATATGAGTAACACTTTGTCACATGATCCATCACAGATTTTTCCTTATGATATATACATTCAGACACCAACATAAATTGATTTTTTAGGTACCTTTTATATTCTTAATTATATATCCTAGTTACAGCTAAGTAACTTGTTTAAATAACTTTTTATTGACTGAGAAGGCATAGGAATTACATCATTTTTATTAATCAACTGATAATATGGCTGACCAGATGCTAACACAGCTGTGCTTCAGAGATCAATAAAACTGTTAAGGTATTACTGTTTTGAATGTGTCCTTGAGTGACTGACTAACTCTACCCAGGTCTCTCTTGTGATGAGCAGACTGCATTGGGTCAAGCAGGCAGTTTGAGAGGTACAAGTTGTTATAGGTGCCCAAGGAAGCTGGCTTGTGTGCAGTTTCCTTTTGTTCATACAACCTTAGCTTTTCACCTTAAAAATCAACAGCAAAATTGTTACTGTAGGAAATAGTAAGGTCTTATGCCATCTCCATCTAGATGTTCTCTGTAGTCAAGACCTACCTACACAATTTTAGTTGTTATGAATGGTACCATACATTCCAAGGTAGATTCTGCCCAGAACATAAATTGTAAAAAGAAAACTTTCAGGAGTGCCACTGGACGGTAATGTGTTAGGTGATCCTCAGCCCAGGGACACTGAAAGTCAAGAATTGAAAGGGTACCGAATACTGTCAGGAGGCTTGTGTTCTAGCTTTGTCACAAACCTATCTGTGAGCTTAGGCACACCATTTCCCTTTGGGGTCTCAGCCGGTAAAGTGAGAATAATGTTGCATTTGATCTCTAAGGTTCCCTTCAGCTCCTAGAGTCTTTGCTTCCCAAGGGCTGGTGTATTGCATCAGGACCCAACCTGGGGTTTGTGCTGTTTTTAAGGCCCAAAGGAACTGCCTCATCTTTTTTTCCAAGGAGATAGGATATATTACCCCACAGAGCCCAATAATGCAGTGAGCTGTCAGTATTATGAGGTGCTTTTTCATTGGGGACTGAGCCTACACTGTTTTTAGTAACCTAGAAGGATCTTAGAATGATGCCAGGAGATGTAATTTTTGTGATCAACTAGTAGCCTACTCAAAAAGCATGTCAAGACCCATACAACTACAGTTTTTTCTATCTTTGGAGTTAGAGACTTTAGAGATATATCTCTTCTTAGTGTTCCTTTTGAATTCAGGGATTCTCATTATCTTCTTAAGTATCAAAGGAATGAATAAGAAAATATATTCTCACTGAATTTAATTTTATAAATATTAGAAATGTCATATCTTAATTTTGAGACCTTTAAAAAATTAGATTGCATTTACTTCTTTGTTTTCTCCTTCATACTGGTTCTATTATTTTTCCTTCAGAGCTATGGAGAATTGATGATATCTATAGTCATCTATTGACATTGGTAACCTCTAATTTGAGGGTGAATTAGGAATTAGCATCATCAGAAGAAAAGCTGATCTGAGTGATTATTTTTCCATTATCCTATTCCATTTTTCCATTATCCTATTTACCCAGGTGGATTGTTTTATTTTGTTGGGGATGCTGGGCATCAAACCCAGGGACTTGCACATGCTAGACAAGCATGTTACCACAGAGAATATCCCCTATCTTACCCATAAGGCTGTGACAACAGTTTTAACACTAACCAATTCTTCATAATAATGGAAATCCTGACATACCTTTGATGACAGACTCCTCTGGTCTTTCCCGGAGTACTGCCACTTCTTTGTAGGATTGAAGTTGTTGATGGCAACAGTGGGCTCTGGGGAGTGGCCACCAACAACTATGGGGACTGGGCATTGCAGATAAGCTCTTCCCATAGATCACCCTAAGGGAACCCAGTACTTGCCTAGAGTTAATTACTTTATGCTATAGTCTAATTACTAAGGGTATTGCCTTGGTTCATTTGGGCTGCTATAGCAAAGCGCCATTAACTGAGTGACTTATACACAACAAACATTTACTTCTCATAGTTTTAGAGGCTGGGAAGTCCAAGATCAAGGCAACAGCAGATTGGGTGTCTGATGAGGGCCTAGAAGTGAGTTCATACAAGTGATTCATAGGCAGCATCTTTTTCCTGTGCCTCACATGGTGGAAGGGGTGGATTAGCTACCTGGGTCCATCTTGTAAGGGCATGAATCCTACACAGGATGGCTTTGCCTTCCTGATCTGATAATTTCCCCAAACCTTTTACCCTCTAATACCATGAACTTTTGAGGGGTAGATTTCAATGTAGGGATTTGGGGGGGATGTAAGCATTCAGTCCTGGCAGGTGTGTTTTCAAGAAACATTTGCTAAGTTTCTGTCTTCCTCCTGGGCTTTCACACTCTTACTATGACAGTGCACATGGATATCCAGTAGCAACATAAGTCAAACAAATATCATCCTTTTCTCAAAATATCTTCTACTTTCTTCCGCTTTCCTTTCTCTTCTAGTCTTACCATAGTTAGTACCACTTCACCAGTCTCTCAAAAGTGAACTTGAAAATTTGGAATTTTCTATATTCCTTCCATTCCATACTTTGAATATCTAATGTTACCAACTCTTGTTTACTCCACCTCCAGAAATGTCTTTCAAATTCATACTACTTTTTTTTTTTTTTTTGCGGTTCTGGGGATTGAATTCAGGGGCATTCTACCTCCGAGCTATACCCCCAGCCCTATTTTTTATTCTTTATTTTGAAACAGGGTCTCACTAAGTTGCAGAATGCCTCACCAGGTAGCTGAGGCTGGCCGCGAACCTGAGTCCTCCTGTCTCAGCCTCCCAAATGCTAGGTTTATAAGCATGTGCCACCACACCCAGCTTCATACTACATTTTAATTGCAGTGTCATACTGCTTAAGATAGGACCCAGTTCATTTCTCCTTCACACTTTCAGCATTCTCTTAACTAAAACTTTTATCTCTATTCTCTAGTCTCCTATTACTCATTTCCCACCAGATTACCTTAAGAAAATTACTCTCATGTAACAGTCCATGTCTTTTATTTTGTCTTATAATTATGATTGTTCTGCAATTTGCTTTCTTTTACTCAGTATTAAAGTTCTGGAAAATTTTTCCATGTAAAAAGATCTGCCTTAGCTGGGTATGGTGGCACATGCCTATAATCCCAGTACTTGAGAGGCTGAGATAGGATTGCACAGTTGAGGCCAGCTTCATCAACCTAGTGAGACCTTGTTTCAAAAGCAAATAAAAAATCAAAAGAGTAGGGAGTATAGCTTGGAAGTAGAATGCCCTGGGTTCAACCCCCAGTACTACACACACACACACACACACACTCAAAAAATCTTTCTTTTTAATGCTTTGTAGTATGGGTACATAAAATATGTATATTGTAGTATAACTATTGCCCTATGGATGTACATTGATATTTCTTTTGCTATTACAAAGAATCCTGAAATGAATATTCTTGAACATATCTCTCTGTATATATGTATATGTATGTAGATACCCAAAAGTGAAATTCCTGGGTTAAAATGAATACACATTTAAAATGTTAGTAGATGCCAATAAATTGCTACACAAAAAGTTCCTATTGATTTCTACTTCTACTCTATGCTTTCTCCCCCACCCAAGTTCATTTTTAGTCTCAGCCTAGTGTCCTTCTTCCTGCCTTAGTTTTCTGACTGGTGTGTTCAGTCATTTACTCTTGGGCACTGTCCAAGTTTATATATAAGTTGTATGCCAGGAACTCTGCTGTATGTTGGGGTTTTAGCACTGGGTAAGACAGAGATGTTCCCTACTCTCATGTAGCCTCACTCTTACCATAGAGAGTGTCTGTCATTCCTAATTTCTTTTTATGCATTTTATCCTCTCTCATCATCATTATCTCATCATAGTTAGCTAGGCCTTCCTTAGTGCTCCCTTAGAACTCACATCCTTCTGTAGCTTTTCCCCTGAAGAGTTTTAGTCGTTTATGTATGTGCATGCCTGTGTGTGACACACAGATACCTTTCCCATTAGATTGTAGGCTCAGTAAGGATGAGGAACTATGATACTTACCTAATGCTTCCCCAGGTTAGTCTTTTAAAAATGCTGAATAAGTGAATTAATATCAAGCTATCAGATGAACTTATTTTTACAGGAAACTTATGGGGAGTTGTAAAGATATTGAATAAGAACTAGTCTACAAGGACCTAACCATGAAGTAAGGATGATAAGAAATAGATGATTAAACCACAAGGCTGGGTTTTGATAAGTTCTGTATAAAGATTATCACAAATGAATACTTGAGAGTTTAAAGGGAGAGATGAATTCTCATGAATGAAATATTCTGGTAAATTTACAGATGAGAAGATTTTTTTCTTGCTTTTGCCAGCTATTGTGAAAGATACATATAAAGATAAAATATGGTCCCGGATATTATGAGTTTTAGAGTAAAATAGGGCCTTAGAGCAGGAATTGGCAAACCATAGCCTACAGGTCAACTCTGGCCTTCCACCTGTTTCTATGTGGCCTGTGGGCTACTAATGATTTTTACATTTTTTATGTTATTAAGGGGAAAACAAATAATTTGGGACATGGGAAAACTATATTTGAAGTTGATATTGAGTGTGCATAATTAAATTGTGTAGGAGCACAGCCACATCCATTTATGTACACAGTATCTGTGACTGCATTCGCACTATAGCAGCAGTGGGGAATAGCTATACCAGAACATTTGGTTCACATCACCCAAAATTTCACCCTCTGGCTATTTACAGACCAGTCTGCTGACTCCTGGGTTAGAGAAGGGACAAGATTCAAATAAAGCAGAGGAGAGAAATGACATTTATATTGAGAGGATTATTTCAAGTTAAGAGAGGGTAGGACGGAAGCCAGGCAGGATGATGAATGCCTGTAATCCAGATATTCAGGAGGCAGGAGGATTGCAAGTTCCAGGCCAGCCTGGACAACTTAACGAGACCCTTTCTCAAATTAAAAAAATAAAAAGTGAGAAAGAAAAATCTGTGGATGTAGCTCAGCAAATCCCCAATACCTCAAAAAAGGGGAGGAGGGAGCAGACTATTGGCAGTAATTGAAACCTTCAGGGCTGACATGATGATCAAGCTTAGTCCTATTGTGCAAAATAAGCAGAAGATCAAAAATGTCAAAGTCCACAAGGCTCACGCACGAGTGGCAGTGTTACATTGCAGTGACTGGTACAAAAAAGCTTTGAGGGCTGTAGAGGATGATAAGATTATTGCTGAGGTGGGGCCACATCATGAATGGCCTCGCCCTTGAAAAATGAGAGTTGAAGAACAAAAACGAGGAATGGACTTCTTTCCTTTCTCTGAATGTAATGTGTGTTTTTTTTTTTCTTGTATTTTTAGAAGGCCTTTGAGCCCTACCTTGAGATTTTAGAAGTATATTCCACAAAAGCCAAGAATTACATAAATGGACATTGCACCAAATATGAGCCCTGGCAGCTAATTGCATGGAGCATCGTGTGGACCCTGCTGATACTCTGGGTATACGAGTTTATTTTCCAGCCAGAAAGTAAGTAGACTGTCTTTTCTATACAGGTACAGTGTAGTATCACTAGCCTTGGAACTCATGGGTTTGGATTAACTTCTTGCCTTTTGGTTTAATTCTGATTTTTAAACTCAGTTTAAATGGAAGGTGGTAAAGTTATACTAGGACCTATTGCTTATGTTGATCTTTCTGCATTTATAGTTTACATAAAAACTCCTTAGGTATTAGTCATTGTCAGAATCCACAGATGTCTCAAAGTGAGACATAAACCTTTGTCAGTGACCAGTTCCTTCCTTAGACCAATAATCGTGTCATTTGGAGTTCCCAGAGCAGAAACTTGCTGCTTTCATTTTGGGCTACCCTTTTCAATAAGGATTAAGTGAAATTGAAACAGCACTCATGTAGCTACCATTTGAGTGCCTGTGATATGCTAGCTGCTGCATGAGGCTCTGGGCATATCTGCACAAGTAGTATAGGGTTCTTGTCCTCTTGGAGGTAAACTTCTGATGTCGTGGGACGGTGGTAGTGACTCTGGGAGCCACATTGACGTGGAGAAGGAAGAGACCATGCTCAGGGGATGTGGAAGCAGGGAAGTCTCCTAGCAATCTGCTTGTAAAATTCCATCCTTCTAAGGTGTAAGCCCCTTCCTGCCACCCATCTCTTCCCCACCTAGAAAATGGGTTGCATGTGGCCTTATGGATTATTTTCCCCCTACAAGTTATGCTTGGTAAGTTTTGTTTGGTTACATATCAATCCAAAAGGTAGACGAGGTGGTTTGTGTTGTGCAAGACTCCCCTGCACCTTTCCCACTCTCACTAGGGTGTCTGACTTAACTTCCTTGGTATAAGAAACCAACAGCATTGAAGAGAATCTAGTCATTACTCATGGTTCAAAATTTCTGCAGTACTTTGCTTCCATGATAACATCTGTTTAAGGGGCTCTTTTTTTTTTAAGTACTGGAGGTTGAACCCAGAGGCATTCTACCTCCTTGCTACACCCTCAACACCCCCAGCCCTTTTTTTTTTTAAAGCAAGGTCTTGCTAAGTTGCTGAGGGATCTCTCTAAATTGCTTAGGCTGGCCTTGAACTTGCAATCCTCCTGTCTCAACCTCCCAAGTACTGGGATTACAGGCATTGACACTGCATATACAGCTTTTTTTTTTGGTGGTACTGGGGATTGAACTCAGGGGCATTCTACCTCCGAGCTACACCCCTAGCCCTATTTTTTATTCTTTATTTTGAAACAGGGTCTCAGTAAGTTGCGGAGGGCTTCACTAGATAGCTGAGGCTGGCCGTGAACCCGAATCCTCCCGTCTCAGCCTCCCAAATGCTAGGATTACAAGCGTGCGCCACCACGCTGGCTCATATACAGCTTTAAGGAGCTCTTTAGCTACTTTTTCTGCTTTTCTTTCTCTTCTCCCAGGACATGTCAATTTAGAAGCTAGATTGTTTTTAATTCTTTACCAGTAACTGTTTAGGTATTCTAGTAACATTGCAGACTGATGTAATATACATTGTAAAACACAACAATCCATGGTACATGCGTATAATCACAACTACTGGGGAGGCTGAAACAGGAGGCTTGAAAGTTTAAGGCAGCTCTGGGCATCTTAGTGAGACCTTGTCTCAAAATATAAAAAGGGCTACAGGTATAGCTTAGTGGTAGAGTGCTTGACTAAAATGTCTGAGGCCCTGACTTCAGTCCCCAGGACCGGAAAAACAAAACAAAACCAAAAAAGACCACCACCACCGACAAAAAACCCATGATAACCAACAAGCAAGTTCCACTGCTTTAGAGCTTTTTAATGAAAGTGGAAGTGAGACGTAGCTATCCTGCCTGTACCTGGTTTCTGTTCCTAGTCCTTGCAAGGTTTTGTCATAAACTCTGACAATTTTGACTGGCCTTTCTGCTACATCTTCTCAGTGGTGTGGATGTAGGTGCAGCCTGTGCCACCTAGTCAGACATACTCCTTTCCCAGGAAGTATTCAATTTAATGACTAAGGAGCTCATCACCCTACAGGGTGAAGTGCCTTATTCCAGAGGGCTCTAAGGAGTAGCAATAAATTTATTTACCATATGTGTAAGATTTACCATTTTGACCATTTTTAAGGGTACCATTTTAAGTTCAGTGGCATATTAAGTATATTCACATTGTCTTGCAGTTGCCACCACCATCCATCTGCTAAACTTTTCTCTCACCCTAAACTGAAACTATTTTATTTAATAATAATTCCCACATAATCCTCTCCCCCTAGCCCCTGGCAACCACCATTCTCTGTACTTTTCTTTTTAAAGTAATATATTTATGAAACCAGACTAAAGTTAGAGCATTTGCGTTTTGTATTTCTTTGATATAATTAGTATTAACCTTAGGTATTTACTACTTTAAAAACATTTTAAATTTATTATAACTTTCAAATAAAAATTGTATATATTAATTGTGTACAACATGCACAAGAAATATATTTGAAATATGTGTACATTATGGAATGGCTAAATTGAGCTAGTTAACATATGCATTACTTAACATACTTTGCATTTTTTGTAGTTAGATATTTACTTCTATTTCCAGTTCTGCAGCTTACTCTCCCATGCATTTTGCTTAACTGGTAGCAGAGGCACAGCCGTGTTAGGTTCTGGTATTTAACCTGCCTTTCATGTTCAAAAGGGAATATGCTGGCCCTGAGCATCCCATGAGAAAGCAACTTCTAGCAGTATGTTAGTGAGGTGTGCCTTCTAAATCTTTTTGGACTGAACTCCAAGCCATTTTAACTGTTTCATTCTTAATAATATATGTTTTGTCTTATTATAAAAACAATACATGTTCACTGCAGGAAATTTAAACAATGTGAATAAGCTATAAGAACAAAACTAAAATCTTGCTGCCAAAAGGATACATTATTTGTGTATCTTTATTTGTGTAGTTGGAATCAGGCTGAACTGTGCAAAATGAAGTTTTTATAGGTCAAAAACTTAAATATGGACAGTTTTGTACAACTTAACATGTATACACAAAACAGCTTTTATTTTTTAACTTCTAAACTGAATTTCAGACATGGATTAGAATGTCTTTCCCAGATCAGGGATAATTTTAATAGAATTGCCAATTTTTTTTTTCAGCACCTTGCTCAGGTAAATCTTACTTGTTGCTGAAAACTCAAGTTGTTTTTAGTATATTGCCCTAGAGAAGTCTGAAATATGGACTAGTGTCAAATTTGGCTGGTCTTTACATGAGTCCCTTCCTGTAGGGGAGAGGGTCATTCTGGAACACAGGGTGGAGACTGGCGTAAGTAAAAACTGGAAGCACCAAGAGCCTGGGTGGGGTTATCATCTCTTTAAGATGCTGTCCCTTAATTCTGTTCTGCGATTATCAGTTCATAACTTACTCCTTCATACACTGGTGTTGATCAGCAGAAATCAGCTCTGTGTAGGAGGTGATAACCTCTCCGTTTCCTGGTGGTCACCTTGAGCAGACCCCTCATGCTCCCGTAGCCTGCTTCCTCACAGTCAAAGGGGCTTAGCAGTACCTGCCTTAACTAGTCCCACGAGTGACACGAAATCATTTGCATGAAAGGAGTTTATAAACTGAGAGCCACATATTGTTGCTCTTAGACTGGAACTTCCTATTTTAGCTTTAAAAAAGTCCCTATTTTTTTTTGCGGTACTGGGGATTGAACTCAGGGGCATTCTACCTCCGAGCTATACCCCCAGCCCTATTTTTTATTCTTTATTTGGAAACCAAGTCTCCCTAAATTGCGGAATGCCTCACTAGGTAGCTGAGGCTGGCCGCGAACCCGGATCCTCCGGTCTCAGCCTCCCGAATGTTGGGATTACAAGCGTGCGCCACCACGCCCGGCTTAAAAAGTCCCTATTTTTAATGACAAAAATTATATTTATGATGCACAACATGATGTTTTGAAATATCTATACATTGTGGAATGGCTAAATCAAACTAAACATATATATTACTTCACATACCATTTTTTGACAGCACTTAAAATCTTAGCAATTTTTAAGTATATGATACATTGTTATTTCCTATATTCACCATGTTTTACAATAGAGCTCTTGAAATTATTCCTTCTGTTTGACTGGAATTTTATATCCCTGGACCAACGTCTTTTCAAATCTCATTCTTCCACCACCTTGAATCACTACTAAAAATTTCTCATCACTTTTATTTCTGTACCTTTGGGGACTTTACTTTTGAGGTGATCTCTTTGGGTCACATGCTCTTTTCATTTTTAATTTCTCCGTCTCTGATCCTGTATTCTGTTCTTTTTGCCCTGTCCCATATTTTTCTCACAACTCTCACAGAATTAGTCTATTTTTTATCTTTGACCTAGTCACATTATTATAATCAGTTTTACTATACTTTTAGACAGTTGCTTAGTCTGTTGATTTTTAGATCATTTTCCACCTCATTAATAATTACTTAGCCTATGAAAGAAGCAATTCTGAATCTTGACAGCTTTTATATTGTTAGCAATAGTTGAATGACAAGAGTCTTAAATATTCAACATTGTTATACTTACTTGATAATATTTAAAATCTGTTTAGGAAGAATTTTAATAACATAGGAAATGCTCTAAGAGAGAAGAGGATATAGTTACTTTACATAAACAAGATCTCAGTTGTGTATTACAGTGTGTAGACTTGAAAGAAATACTCTGAAATGTAAACAAGTAATCACAGGCAAGTGGCTTCAGCCCCTTTGTCTTATTATTTACTCTGCAGTTTAGTTGACTGGTTTTGTCCCAAACATTTAGAGTGTTGGTGATAAGATGAGGTAGAAAATAGGTGCAGCCTAAGCAAAAACAACTAGCAGAGATGCAAAATGTCATGTAACAAATGTGAGAAGAGGAAATAAACACTTTGGTAGTAGAGTGAGGAGTTGGAATGCCCAGGTCTTCTAGGAATGGAGTTCATGTCTTTTGAGAGTTTTACAGACTCTCTGTTTGGAATAACAGAAAATTCTTCCTCTGCTTTTGAAGCAACAGAAAGTCCTGGGAATTCTAGATTGAAAAGAGTGAAGACTTCAGTTAAATCCCTGATGTTACTGATCTGATCTGTACCCTTGAGCAAGTTTTTTTTTTTTTTTTTTTTTTTTTTTTGTGGTACTGGGGATTGAACCCGGGGCATTCTACCTCCGAGCTATACCCCCAGCCCTATTTTTTTTTTTTTCTTTTCTTGCGGTACTGGGGATTGAACTCAGGGGCATTCTACCTCTGAGCTATACCCCCAGCCCTATTTTTTATTCTTTATTTTGAAACCGAGTCTCACTAAGTTGCAGAGTGCCTCACTAGGTAGCTGAGGCTGGCCTCGAACCAGGATCCTCCGGTCTCAGCCTCCCGAATGCTGGGATTACAAGCGTGCGCCACCACGCCCGGCTCCTATTTTTTATTCTTTATTTTTTTTATTTATTTATTTTTTTTGCGGTACTGGAGATTGAACTCAGGGGCATTCTACCTCTGAGCTACACCCCCAGCCCTATTTTTTATTCTTTATTTTGAAACCGAGTCTCACTAAGTTGCGGAGTGCCTCACTAGGTAGCTGAGGCTGGCCGCGAACCCGGATCCTCCGGTCTCAGCCTCCTGAATGCTGGGATTACAAGCGTGCGCCACCATGCCCAGCTTTTTTATTCTTTATTTTGAAACCGAGTCTCACTAAGTTGTGGAGTGCCTCACTAGGTAGCTGAGGCTGGCCGCGAACCCGGATCCTCCAGCCTCAGCCTCCCGAATGCTGGGATTACAAGCATGCACCACCGCGCCCGGCTCCTTGAGCAAGTTTTAATGCTCTGATCCTCAGTTGTCTTTTATGTCCCTCTTGGATAGTATTATAAGCCTTCCAGGCCAACCTTAAAATATTGTATTCAGAGTCAGTTGAGATATATTGAATGTGAATGTATTAAAAGGCCTATCAGTCTATTTAGATGCCTGTCATGTATTTATAGTTGTTGTGATTGACAGGATCAGAATTCTCTACTTGTCTTTTGTACTACCTGGTGTAATGGGCTCTGGTGTCTATAATTTTCCAGTTCTTTTTTAGGCACAGAAAATGTTGCTAGGCTCTGTCTTGGATGAAAGACTGGAGCATAGATCCTGGAAAAAAAGTATTAAAAATATATTGACCATTTGGTTTGGGGGAAGGAAGAGAATTTGAGGGCATCTGTAACCTTGGGAATGTCAAAACTCTTGAGAATACATGTAAATTTGACCCAGCAATTCTACTTCAGGGAATTTATCTTGTAGATATTCTATGTGTGCAGGTTTGTGTTATAACCTTATTTTAGCCTGGTTTATAATAGCAAATATTAGAAACCACCTTTGTACCTATCAGTGAGGGGCAGGTTAATTAGATTATGGTATATCCATATAATGGAATAATCTGCAGCTACAAAAATGAAAATGAATGAGGAAGCACAGATCTTTAAGATGATATTCCTAAGTAGAAAAACAAGGTCGAGTGCAGTGGTAGACTATGCTACTTTTTGTGTAAAAAGGGAGAAAAATAAGACTAATACTTTTTTTTTTTTTTTTTTTTTGGTACTAAGGATTAAACCCAGGGCCTCATGCATAGCAGGCAAAGCCTTCTACCACTGAGCTACAGCCCCAGCCCTTTTTATTTTGAGACATGGTGTTGCTGAGTTGCTCAGCTGGCCTTGAACTTGTGATCCTCTTGCCTCAGTCTCCCAAGTAGCTGGGTTTACAGCTATGTACCACCATGCTTGGATAAGAATTTATATCTTTACTGATATTTGTATATGCATAAAGAGTATGCTGGAAACTAGTAGAAGCATTCACCTGAGAGTAGGATGAGGTATGGGAAATAAATGAGGGAGAAAACCTTTTTACGGTGTATGCTATTATTTATTTTAAATTTTGGACCATGTGAAAATTAGAAGTTTTTTTTTTTTTAATAAAAGAAACTACAATCTGATAGTAAGTAAGGTTGTGAGAGTCTTGCTGAATAGTCAATATCTGTTGACTAACAGTGTATGTCCATGGAATTCATTTGAATAATAGAACCATTTGTTTCTTTTAGGTTTATGGTCAAGATTCAAAAAGAAATTTTTTAAGCTTTTAAGGAAGATGCCATTTATTGGTCGCAAGGTAAGTTGACTCTGCATAGGTCTTTCTTTACCCCCTTGATAGTCATACCTCTTTATATTTGTCAAACCTAATATTCTTAAGGGGGAGGAATGATTTTGTTCTCCACCTCCAGGTGACATTTGGCAATGTTTAAAGACAGTTTTGGTTGTCAACTTCAGTGGAGTGCTACTGGCATCTAGTGGACAGAAGCCAAGAGTGCCATAGAGCAACCTGCCATGCACAGGACGGCCTATAGCAGAGGTTTATCTGGCTTAAGATGTCAAAAGGGATGCCAGCCTGGTGGTGCATGCCTGTAATCCCAGTACTTGGGAGGCTGAGCAGGAGGATCTCAGGTTCAAGGCCAATACATGGTAACTTAGTGAAGCCTGTTTCAAAATAAAATAATAAAATAGGACTGAGGAAGTAGCTCAGAGGTAGAATGCCCCTGGGTTCAATCTCCAGTAAACACACACACACACACACACACACACACACACACACACACACACACACACACGGGATGCTGGGTACAGTGGTGCATGCCTATAATCTACTCAGGAGGCTGAGGCAGGAGGATTGCAAGTTCAAGGCCAGCCTGGGCAACTTAGTGAGACTTTGTTTCAAGATAAAATAGAAAAAAAGAGCTGGGAGTGTAGTTGGTGGTATAGTGCTTGCCTAGCATGTGTGAAGCCCTGGGTTTGATTGCCAGTCCTGCCCCCACCCCCAGTCAAAAGGTCCAAGGTTGAGAAACTTTGACTTAACCCTATCTCCAGTATATTTGGCAAAAGGGTAGATGAGAAGTCTGTTAAGGAAGAAGAATTCAAAATTAGAACACCAGATTGAAGTGTTATTGTGCTTTTGAACACCATTTGGCTCGGCTGAATTTAGGTATTTATTTAGGGGTTAGATCAGGGGTTGACGCACTTTGTAAAGGGCTAGATGGGAAGGAGGCATTTCAGGCTCTGCAGGCCATACTGTGTCTATTGCAGCAAAAGGAAGATAGATAAGGAAAGAACCTGGCTGTGTTCTAGGAAACTTCATTCACAAAAACAGGTATGGCAGCTTTGGCCCCTGACTATAGTTTGCTTATCTGAGGTTTAAAAACTTAGAGATAATGTGATTCTCTTGCTCTTTGCACCTGTTTACCGTCTTCACTGTGTCCTCTCTAACCTCTTCCACACTGGGATAAGATATTCCTCTCTGTCCTTCTCAGGGTAGTTATCACAGGTGAAGATAAACAGGGCAGGCCATTTGCCAGCTCTAAGGGAGGCAAATAAGACATTGTCATATCCCCTCAGATCTGCCTTCAAGTTTTTTTCACTTTTGGCTTTCCTGAAGTAGAAGAAAGGCAGATATTGTGGAGGACTGGCTGCTGCACAAAGGACAGAGGATTTCTCCTTTAGCATTTTCTGCATTTTTTTTTCTTCTTATCCTGATCACTTATCTCCTTCAGTTTCAAGATACGAGATAAATAAATGCTAGAGTTCCAGAACACATTTTTAAATTTATAAAATAACAGAATTGAAAGATCCTTAGAGACTAATTACCCTTTATTTTTCAGAAGCAGATTCTGAGGATTAGAGACTAAATGTTATTTGTTTCTTGTGTGTATATATGAGTATCTCAGTTATTTATTTATGCAACACATGTTTACTGAGCATTTGCTCAATGTCAGGTATTTTCTGGGTATAGCACCCAGAAATGGATATAGTGGTGAACAAGACCAAGTCCTTCTTTTTGTGGAACTTATATTTTGGAAGGAAAGACAGAAAAAAAACAAGTAAACCAATACATAAGAATTTCATTTTGAAATAAATGCTATGGACAGATTAAAATCAAGTAATATGATAGAAGCTCTGAGGCAAGATGAATTGGAGGTGAGAAAATACTTTGTGTTTTCTGATACACAGCTTTCATAGTTCCTGTTGCATGGTTGTCATGTATGTCGCATAATTTTTTGTTTACAGCTTTAAAAGCATCTCCATGTCCATGGCAAGCCTCTGCATTGCCCAGTAGTGTGGACTCTCTGCTACCTGCCAGTGCTGACCATGAGGTTCTTGCAGACACGTTTTAAAGGAGTGCTTTTTCCTGTAGTTTCACTGAGGGCCACATCTAATAAGATCTTGTATTCTAATCATCCATGGCTAGTGCTGAGAAAATCCAATTTGGAGTGAGATTTTAGGCATCAAACATTTAATACATTGTTGAAGCCATAACACTATAACATGCTCAAAGTGTGACATATAACCTCTTTCCCCAAACTTGCCACCCAAGAAACTTTTATTTATGATAAAAGGCCATTCTGCCTCCTTATTCTGATCTGTGCTTCCCCCCCCCCCCCAGCACTTTTTATTACCTGACTTTTTATTTTCTGTTTTTTCCATTAAAAGTAAGTTTCATGTGATCAGGACTTTCTTTTTTTTCACTGTGTACCCCAGCGCCTAAGTTTGTTGTTTTGTTCACTAGGTACCACGCCTGTAGTAGTTATTCGGCAAATATTTGTTGAGAGAGAGAGAGAGAGAGAGAGAGAGAGAGAGAGAGAGAGAGAGAGAGAGAAAATGCCTCAGAAGATATGCTTATGAGGATGGAAAAGAAATGACCACAGTTGATAAATTATGTGGCAGAAAGGACCTTAGTTCCTCCTACCATTTCAGGGTTAGACAGTACAAGCAGCCCATAACAGCTTAAGGAGATGTCAGCAGTCATCCTGACAATTCTTAATGTGTTGTGCTTGTACCTGGGACCTCCAGATTCCTAGTGTGCTCTGTGCATATCTGTTAAAGTTGCTTATCATTTGCACAATGACCAGGATCCCTTTTACTGCAGTTTGGTGGATTTCATAACTGCTTTTTTCTCTTTCATGCACACACTATAGCTACTGTCAAGGCAGGAACAAGGTCCACGCATTCAGATTAGTGCTGACTTCAGCAGCTGCAAAGCAAGTAAAGCGATGATGATGTCAACATGGCAGAGAAAAGGGGTATGGGGAAATTGAGTACATCTTTGACCTTTAGAGAGAAGGTTGGCTTTTTGAACTTCTAAGAAGCTATTGCTCATGCTGGCTAAACTGTGAAATATCACATCTATTTAGGAAAAAACACCATCCAAGTTCAGTAGCCTTTGTGCTTCACCTAGTGTCCTGTAGTTGATTGGATGTTATAATTGACTTCTCTATTTCTTGTACTTCACTCTACTTATTAGCTCTCTCTCCCTTCTATACTTCCTGTCCTCCCCCTACCCACCCCCTGCTTTTTTTCTTTTTGTGTTACTGAGGATTGAACCCAGAGGCATTCTACCTTTGAGCTACACTGCCAACCCTATTTTATTTTTATTTTGAAACAAGGTCTTGCTAAATTGCTGCAGTCCTTCCTGTCTCAGCCTCCCAAGTACTGGGACTATAGACATGAACCACCATGCTTTGCCTTTTTTTTCCCCCACTAACTTTGTCTTTCTTGCCTTTGGAGATCCAAGAAAAGTTAAACAAGACTAAGGAGGATATTAACAAGAACTTGCCGTACTTGAAATTGGACAAAGAATATGTGAAAGTTCTGCCCTCCCAGGGTTTGAGCTCATCTGCAGTTTTGGAGAAACTCAAGGAGTACAGCTCTATGGGTAAGATGCTATTCAAATATATACTTTCTCCTTCCTTAAAGAGGCTGGACTTTTTTTTTTCTTTTTTCTTTTTTTTTCTCCAGTACTGGGGATTGAACCTGGGGGCATTCTCCTAAGCTACACTCCCAGCCCTATTTTTAATTCTTTATTTTGAAACAGGGTCTCACTAAGTTGAGGAGGGCCTCACTAAGTAGCTGGGGCTGGCTGTGAATCTCAGCTTCCCAAGTACTGAGATTACAAGTGTGTGCCACCACACCTGGCTTAAAGGGGCTGGTTTATCATCATTTCATGTTCACCTAGGTTAAGAACAACTCATTCCTGAATAGCTAGGCACAGTGGTACATGTCTGTAATCCAAGCTACTTGGGAGATTGAGGCAGGAGGATCACAAGTTCAAGGACAACCTGAGCAACCTAGCAAGACCTTGTCTCAAAATAAAAAGGGCTGGGGGATGTAGCTCACTGGTAGAGTTGCCCCTGGGTTTAATCCCAATACCACGCATAGACATACACCCCAAAAAAACCCAAAAAACAACAACAACTCATCCCCGGTACTTATATATTTAAGAGCACCCACTCCCTATCTCAAAGGCCAAATTTCTTTTTTTCTTTTTTTTCAGTACTAGGGATTGAGTTAAGGGACATTCTACTTCCAGAGGCTATATCCCCAGTCCTATTTTTTATTCTTTATTTTGAAACAGGGTCTCACTAAGTAGTGGAGTTCCTCACTAAGTATCTGGGGCTGGCCATGAACCCAGATCCTACTGTACCTGGGATTACAAGCATGTGCCACCACGCCCAGCTCAAAGGCCAAATTTCATATTTTAAAAATTATTTTTAGTATCATCTTTCATCTATAAAGCACGTAATCTCAGAGATAGTAGAACTTGGTTCCACTTCCTTTTGAAAGCATAAATAAATGTCTATTTGTGTTTTAAAAAGAGAGAGAAAGACCTTAGAAGATGGAAAGATATTCCATGCTCTTGGATAGGCAGAATAAATGTCATCAAAATGGCCATCCTCCCAAAAGTGATCTGCAGATTCAATGTGATACCCATTAAATTACCAAGGTCACTCCTCACAGACATAGAAAAATCAGTCCTTAAATTCATTTGGAACAACAAAAATCCCAGAATAGCCAAAGTAGTTCTTAGCAACAAGAACCATGCAGCAGGCATCACAATACCTGACTTCAAACTCTACTACAAAGCCACAGTAATAAAAACAGCATGGTATTGGCACAAAAACAGACATATAGACCAATGGAGCAGAATAGAAGATTCAGAAACAAACCTACACGCTTATGGTCAATGGATTTTTGACAAAGGAGCCAAAAACATACACTGGAAAAAAGATAGCCTCTTCAACAAATGGTGTTGGCAAAACTGGTTAACCATATGCAGGAAAATGGAAATAAACCCCACTTTCTCACCCTGTACAAGAGTCAATTCATGATGGATCAAAGACCTGGAAGTCAGGCCAGAGACCTTGCAGCTATTTGAAGAGGGTATAGGCCCAACACTTCAACACATAGGCACAAGTAAAAACTTTCTCAACAAGACTCTGAAAGCACAAGCAAGTCAAAGATCAATATATGGGATTGCATTAAACTGAAGAGCTTCTGTGCAGCAAAGGAAACTATCAAGAACCTCAACAGAGCCCACAGAGTGGGAGAAAAATTTTGCCAGCTACTCTTCTGATAGAGGACTAATATTTAGAATATACAGAGAACTCAAGAAACTCACAGCTAAGAAAACAAATAACCCAATCAAAAAATGGGCAAAAGATCTAAATAGACACCTCACAAAAGAAGAAATACAAATGGCCAATAAATGTATGAGGAAATGTTCTACATCATTAGCAATCAGAGAGATGCAAATCAAAACTACCTAGAGATTTCACCTAACCCCAATTAGAATGGCAGTCATCAAAAACACAACTGACAACAAATGCTGGCGAGGGTGTGGAGAAGTGGGAACCCTAATACATTGTTGGTGGGATTGCAGATTAATGCAACCACTTTGGAAAACAGTATGGAGGATCCTCAGATGAATGGGAATAAACTTACCATATGATCCAGCAATACCACTTCTGGGTATCTACCCAAAAGAATGGAAACCAAACTGTCAGACCGACGCATGTGTGTCTATATTTATAGCTGCACAATTCACAGTTGCCAAACTATGGAAGCAGCCAAGATGTCCATCAACAGATGAATGATTACAAAACTATGGGATATGTACATAATAGAATTTTACTCAGCCATAAAGAAGAATAGAATGATGTCATTTGCATGGAAAGGATGGAACTGGAAAACATGCTGCGTAAGATTAGTCAGTCACAAAAAGTAAAAAATCGTATGCTCTCCCTAATATGCGGAAGCTAGGGAGAAAGTGGGATATAAGAGGGACTCCAGATAAAGAAGGAGAAACCTTAGATGAGCAAAGAAGGTGACTTAACTGAAGGTGATGGGTGGGGGGCACCCTAATGCACATGATGTACTTTCTCAAATATATCAAAGTTAATCACCAAACTAAACTTGAGGAGAGAGGGTGAGGGAGTGGGGCAGGAATTGGGGAAGGGTTAAATGAAAAGTTCGTGCAGGTATGCCTCTACCAGCTTGTACCTAACAAAGATATATGATTACAATGCACCAATAAAAAAAGAAAAAAAAGAGACTATCATACAAATAGATTATAGATTTATGTCTAAATTACAAAATCTGTATGAAGGCACAACAGAAAGTTAAAGTCATTGTAATTCCATCACCAAAAGATGAACACAGATCATATGTATATATACATATGTGTATATACTATATATGTATATATCAGATAAGTATAGATTGTATAGGTCTCTATACTTTTAGCGATATAAATATCTATACCTATATATCTCAGAATTTTAATAATTTGTGTGGGTGTGTGCACATTTATGCTTGAGCCTGAGCACATATGAGAAGGATAAACACACCAAATAGCTTAATGTTTAGGTGTATAACCCACGGAATCAGCCTGGATTCACATCCTGGTTTTGCCATTTTAACTGTGACCCTTGGAGGGTCATTTTACCTTCTCTATGACCCAATTTCTTTATAATCTTTTCCTCCCTGAAAGCATGATTATGGAGATTAAATGAGATCATACATAGAAATGTTGTATAGTATTGTCATATAGCAACTGTTTAATAAATGTTAGCTATTTTTTTTTTTTTTTTTTTTTTGCAGTACTGGGGATTGAACTCAGGGG